>JBCAUG010719556.1:0-12659 GCA_038406175.1 Haplosyllis leylae | reverse complement strand
CCCATCGCTCTAGAAATTTGGCACTTTTTCAAAATGTCAAAAAATTTCAAAAAGTTGACACTTATTGGCCCAGCAAATGGTCAATTGACATATTCAAAAATGCAAATCAAGGTATCTAGAACACCATAGCCTACACCTATGGCCTGAATCTTGATGAAATCGGTGAATCCAGAGTACCCTTTAAGCTGTCACAAATGTGTTGAAAAACGAAAAAAAATACAACCTTTATTTTTGATGGCCTGCAGTGCCCCTCTAAGTGTGTCACACCCTGCAAAAAATGGTAGCATCATATAGCCTAGTCATTTGCCCACCTAAAACCTTCATCACATTTTGATGAGTTGTCGCTCCTTCATCAAGAAAACCTTGGTTTTCTGAAGGCACCCCATTTTTGGCAAAATACTTGAATGGCCCTAGAGTTGCCAAAAATTGACATAAAGCAAAATTGACCAAAAAGGGTCCTGGGAGATGTCATAAGGTGTCTTGAGTCCAAATCTGACAAAAAATTCCAAAGGAAAGTGTCCCAAATTGCCAAAAAGAAGTTGCCATGCGTGATCCTATAAGGTGGTTTAAGTGTAAACTTAAACCCCTTAAAAATTGAAGAAAAAAATGTGCACAAACACTTTCAATTCACATAAATATCACTTTCAATGACCCAGTAGACCTGCTAATTAACATAAGTCAGCAATAGTAATCAGCCACTTGGTGCTAGAAGCCATTAACCTAAAAAAAAACCCAAAAAATCACAATTTCTGAATTTACAAGAAAACTGTCAATAGGAAATATTCTCAAAAGGTGTCTTTTGGTAGGTAGAAAGGTCCTCTACAAATCACCAATTGACATTGTACCCCTATCATCGAGCCTTGATGCTGTAAACGGACAATTTTTATTTTTGCCAAATTACTTGAACTGCCATAACTCGGACACCAGACCCAAAAATAAATAAATGCTCATTAAAACCACATATATAGACACCTTCATGCAAATTTATGGGTCAAAATGTCCAATACCCATTGCATGAAAATTTGTGTAACTTTTTGACATCTCAAAAATCAGCACTTAATGGCCCACAAAATGGCCAATTGGTCACATATTCAAAAATCTAAACCAGGGTATCTAGAGCACCCTAGGCCACACCTATGGATGGATTCTTGATGAAATAAGTCAATGACATGTGTCCTTTAAAGTGTTGCAAATGGATTAAAAACCAAAGTGCCCACTTTGATGGCCTGCAGTGGCCCCTTAAGTATGTTGCACCCCACCAAAAATCTGAATATGTGTTGGTGCACCATTTCCAAGATATCTTTGATTTTGTGAAGGTACCCATTTTCGCCAAAGTTTCAAACAGCCCTGAAAATGCCAAAAATTGACATATTTCAAATTTGACCAAAATGGGTCCTAGAAGATGTCATAAGGTGTCTTGAGTTCAAATTTGACAAATGAATTCCAATGGGAAGTGTCAATTTGTTATTCCACTATGACTTTTTTCAACTTACACTCCAGGGTCCCCACCACTTTTTATTCCGCTAATTTTTATTCTGCTGATTTTTATTCCGTGAGTCACTTCTGTGTAACTCTTGCACAACTTGATATTTTTTTTCAGCAAGTGAATTTTCAAGAAAGTCAATAAAGTGTGAAACATATGCTTTCCAGCTGAGAAAGATTTTAATTTCCGATAAAATGACATTTTTAGACGATGTCCACAACTGGTACTGAAATGTTAATGAAACCTTTTCAAAACATTTCATTTATGACAGTGTATTCCTAGTGTGTGTGACAGGTTGGCTCAGAGTGCAGATAATGAAGGCAATTGTAATGACACAAACCTCCACATATGATTAATCCTACGTGGCTCACGTCAAAATACAGCGCTCACAAAATCAAATGAAATTGCACAACTTTTCTAAAGTGAAGTAACAAGAAGTTATAGTCAATTCTGGACTGACCCTCCACTCAACTCTCTATTCACTAAAACCACAACACACTATAAGACTAGGGATGCCCTTTGAACATGATAACGAGGCAAAGTACCACAAAAGCTAGTAATGCTTACCCCTTTAACATATCAAAAGGGTTGTTGCTTCCCTCAATGGATTGATGTCCCTCCCATGAAAAATCTTGGATCATGTCTATTTCCTGAAGTAACACAATTTAACTATCCTGGCAAAAAATCCAGACAACTTATCAAATCGTGAAAGGTTTGAGATTGCATATCGATCATTGCAGGCCCCTTTTTCTTTTCCAAAAAAAGACAAATTTTGCAGAGTAGCCTCCATTTACGATTCGTTGAGCGCCCAGGAAAATTTGTCATTTTAAATATGATGTGCACCGCTTTTCACAATGGTGCAGAATTATTATCCTTTTTTTATATTATAGTATTGCACTCAATTCTAAAAAAACTAGTGTTTCATTGAAGCAAATACACTTTTGACAATGTCATAAATTTTTCGAATTTAATCTTGTTCAGAGAGAAGACTGAACATCCTTTGGTGAGAAGTAACACTGCTGCGTTCTTATCATGGGAACTGCAGGTTTTCAAATTTCACAGGCTTTCGGCTTTGATCCCTCGAATCCAAACATCCATAAATTTCTGACATCCATTAATGGCATTGTGTTTCATTTTCTAACAAAGACTAAAAACCTTTCCATTGATAACAGAAAAGAGTAAATCCTTCTAATAAATGGGGTGTAAGAGGGTAAATCTCTTAACTAAGCTTATGAAGGCTCTCTTTTTGCCGGGTAGAACACTTGTACAACCATACGGTGACACCATGACGAGTTCAGTGAGACGGAAGTAATCCGCACAGCACTCGCACTGATTACCTTCTGTCAGTGCTACAAAGTTCAACTTCACACATAAATTCTTCTGCAAAATATCAAACTTGATGAATTTTATCATAGATATACTGCAATATAGTTTTTTGAAGATTTCTTTATTTTTTCAAAAACGAATATTCATCCCAGTTCCTTTTGTATGGATATTTGTCCTCATTTCTAAATTTCGCGTTCGACTAATTTCTCCTTTTGTGCTTCGAGTTATCAGCCATACAAAATTTCATTATTTGTTTTGCCTTTAACAGATTTATTTATTATTTATTATCTAGTTACTGTTTAGCATCAGTTATCATGGGGATTGTGAGAATTTGTAAGAATAACTGAAGCATGAAAGTGGAGTTAGTATCGTGTGCGCGGTGTCCACTGTGCGCCTTGTAACCAGCGTATTTTAGTTTTATTAGAATATCTAGCAAATAAATAAATAAAACATACAATCAAGAAAACATCTCTCACGGCACAAGTTGAAACCGTCAGATACCTTATGACCCCAGTATCCCATAGCTTTCATCATTAATTTCATCAAATTAATTTCCTTTTTTTCCATTTTCTTGACATGCTATGAGTATCATGACATTTTAGTCCCTTGTTGCATGTCAACTCTCCTTACACCTGGCAAATGAATCCTTTGAAGTTTCACCGACACCCTGCTGATCAAAAGCGGTTAGACACCTTGCAGGTAGGGGAAACCTGCAGTTGTCACTTATGGTCTTCTCTAAGGGCACAATACATCACAAATTAATTGTTTCGACTTGCACATGTTACTCTTTTCCAAAAATTAGGGCACAAATGTTCACTTTCTTTTTCAAAGTAATTTTCTTTGGTATTCAAAAATGGAAAACTTAGCTAATGGATTTCAAATAAGTAATAATTTTAAATACTTACGATAATTTTACTTTCCCTCTGCAAGAAAGTAAATCACTAGAATTCATTTCTTCATCCAAAATAGTATTTTTGCGAAATAATTTTAAAGCAGCAAATGCTTCCTTGCACACAAAATAGAGGAAAAATCAATACAATTAAACATCTATCAAAAGAACGCGTGCATTTCTGCCAAATTATACTAGTTATTATTCAATGCTATGTCGAAACCTATGTAAAATACCATAATATCTATGTCACCAAGTTAAAGACTCCGTTTTAAGCTGAATTAGGTTTTTGTTTTGATCAGCATATTTCGCGGCATTTGCTTAAAAATATCAGTATTTACATCAGTCATCGACATTTTGTGAACTTTATTGAAAATCCTCTCCTGTGTATTCGGGATCCATATGGCACTTGAATTATTGCATTGATATTTGCCAGCATTTTGAAGTTTGTTGATTTAACCAACTAAAATAATATCAGGTAGTGAAAGTTTCACCAGGTGGCTCGTTAAGGGAGCGAAGGGGGGCGAAGGTAGTTGTAGAAAAACTTTACGGCAAAATGACCAAATCAACCACTAAGGTGACTCTAACGAGCCACCAATAAATGCTTAATCGTTTCCCACCACAAGATTGTCATATAAATATTTTACTCTAAAAGACAACTCAAATAACTGAACTATTTTGGAATGGAATGGATTTATTTTTCGAACCAAAAACACATAATAGCAAAAAACAATTGACACAAGTATTTCAGGTCTTCTCCCTGGAAAGACCCATGCATCGATAGATGCCCAATTAATAAATTTGTATCCTGCATCGATTGATGCCCTCCTGGTCCTGGCCAGGTAATTAACAATTTTCCATTTTTCGCTATAAAACCGCCCCATAACACACAACATTCAACAAAATTTTAGTGAAGGGAATGTTTGAAAAGGGTGGGTTTAGGGTGGGTTCGAAAGACAAATCTTAAGTAATGGTTGAACGCTATGACGTCAAAATTGACGTCATAAATACTTCACATGAAGTCACAAAGGTGTATCCAATGCAGATCCAGGGGGACGTTCAGTGTTTTCCTTGTCTGAGTAAAATCAATTTAATTTCTATTAAATGTGCCTTTACTCTAAAAGACAACTCAAATAACTGAACTATTTTGGAATGGAATGGATTTATTTTTCAAACCAAAAACACATAATAGCAAAAAACAATTGACACAAGTATTTCAGGTCTTCTCCCTGGAAAGACCCATGCATTGATAGATGCCCAATTAATAAATTTGTATCCTGCATCGATTGATGTCCTCCTGGTCCTGGCCAGGTAATTAACAATTTTCCATTTTTCGCTATAAAACCGCCACTAACTATCTGTAACACAGATAGTTCCCCAAGAAAAATAGAAAAAACACTATGTATACGGATAATAGGAAAATGTAACAAATTGTGAATGGAATTTAAGAACACGTAGGATAAATATATATAAATTAGTTAACGAGTTACACAAACACATATGCATCGATTTAAACATAGCTATAGGAGTAACAAATATTATGATAAGTTAATTGGTGATATAAACAATTATATATAGGCATATGTAGACAGATGAAAAGCATATAAAAGTTGAATTGTATGACAAAATTTGATCTTTGCAAAGTTCATCGGTGGCTTGTTTTCTGCGGTGGTGGAGTAGGGAGGCGTCGGTGTTTGGTGCTAGCAGAGTCTTTAGGCTTGAGACTGATGCGTCTGTAATCAAATTCTTTGAATTGCTCAAGGAGCTCATTCCAAAACTGATGTTTTCCAGCATCGGTGAGTTCTCCAAACTGGTCATAATAGTGATATTCTGACAGATGCATTATATGCATATATTTTTCTGCACTCAGGACATTGTGTAATAGAGTATTAAACTTCAGACGCAGCTGCCAGATCTTTTTCAATTTTTCATCATTTGTGTGGGGCCTGGTCAGCATTTCCACCCATATGACCCTTGTCAGGTCAGCTGTTACTGCCCCAGGATTGACATCTTTTAGGTCTTCACATCTGGTTAACAGCAATCTTGAGATCTGGTTAAGAAGCCAAGTGAGTAATTTCTCAATAACATTCTTGGCATCAATGTCACGTTCGCGACTTAGCGGGGTGACTATGTCTTTGTCTGGAATAAGTATAATGTACTTTGGCATGTACACTTGGTTGTTCAAAGCATCGACTAAAGCATTGTATATTCTGGCCATTGGGGGTAAGTTTCTGTTATAAGATGATAGTGCTGACTTGTACCATGCTGATACGTTGTAGAATTCATAACAATACGGTGGTCTTTTCCTCTTGATAGAAGCTTCCGATCTCATGCCTGGTAATACATCGTAGCATTTTGATAGGAAAACGTCTCCCAACAACCAGACTTGTCTTAAAGCTTTAGTATCGTCTGAAAAAGGAAAAATAGTATAGTGTGGCACTTATATAGTGTGACTTGTGAAGCTCAGACATTGGCTAGGTATTTGTACACACAATTACTTTTCCAATGCCCAATTTTGCGTATCAAACTTATTTCAACTTGAAGTTTGTACAAATCAATTGTTCTCCCAATTCTGAAGGAATGTCCGGAATAAAGCTTTTCTTGCAGACCCGACTCTTTCAACATACAACGTAATACACTACAAAGCTGGACTGGTGTTACAGGAGTCCTGTCGCTGAAAACAAAGAAAGGCTCTTCATTATTCTTTGAAGTCCTCAAAATGAATAGGATTTTATGCTTATTCTTTGCTATGTGTACGTCCCATGCAAGAACTGGATGATCTCCTGTCATA
The DNA here is from genome assembly GCA_038406175.1 of Haplosyllis leylae. Taxonomy (NCBI): domain Eukaryota; kingdom Metazoa; phylum Annelida; class Polychaeta; order Phyllodocida; family Syllidae; genus Haplosyllis; species Haplosyllis leylae. The sequence continues at coordinate 6,170 of JBCAUG010719556.1, read as the reverse complement.
ATTTCACCAATTCGGAGCATCCCAAAATATGCTGCTGTGAACAATGCTCGATATAGCTGCCCAGATATTCCTGCCCATTTAAATCAAAATGTTCATTAGTTTGTATTAAAAGAAGCTGTAAAATATTTTTTGAAATAGGAAGTCTTGTGGTTACTTTGAAGTTTTTATAACGACATGCTTTTGTCAACGATGTCAAGAGATACTTGTCCTCATTTAACTTGATGCCGTCCTCCATTAGAACTGCTCGGATTGCTGAAATGTAACTTTTTATTGTATTGGCTTTTCGGTCAATCGAGATCAAGTATCCCACATACAAAGTTAACCGTTCCTCCCAAGAATGTGGTTTTGTATCCAATCTGATAAAAAATTTGTTAAAGTTTTTCCAGATCCCATAGTATGCCTTTCTAGTACTTGATCGGTTCTTCTCTAATTTCAGTCTGTCCACTAATTGTTGAATTGCTCTGGTAGAAATTGATGTTGTAGTGGAGGTCCTGTCGGATTCAGTAGTTGTATGCATTCCTAAAATTGATTGAATAGTTTGATTAGTTCTGTTTGAATTTCATGACAACTTATGACAAATTCTTGCAGTATGTGTCCCAAAAATTGCTTAATGGCCACAAGTCTTTATTTAACTCTGAAGGCTCTTCATCTATAATACACTTGTCTCTTGCTGCCAAACTTTTGAATTTATTTACTTTGATCCTTGAAACTGAGTCGGACAGATAATTGTCAGCGCTAGTTATGTGTCAAACAAATATTCTCACATTGTAGTGCAAACACTTGAGCGTGAGCAGTCTAACCAAGACCATGCAAAATCTGCATGACGAAGTTGTGAGATTTAACATGCTCACTACTGAATTGTTGTCACAAAATAGTATCAGTCTTGATGACTCCATTGTTGCTAACTCATGCATCCATGTAAAGACCCCCATGGTAAAAGCATAAAATTCCAAGAATTCGATGGATGGATTATATTTCTCTATGAAACCGCGTTCCCATTTGGAATACAGCCAATGGCTTTTGAAAACACTGGCGAATCCCAGAATTGCATTTGTTGTCGCATCACTGGTGAAGTTGGTAACTAGTGCAGTGTCCATTGGCTCCCCTATATCTAAAAAAGGTCTCATCACCACTGTATTGTTGACATTATCCAAGAAGTATTGCCACATCCTACAATCATCCTTGAATTCTCTGTCCAGCTTGACATGATGGTATGGTTTGAGATCCCTTTTTATTTTGGAGAATTTCGCATACATGTGTCTTGTGAATGCTCTCCCCGGCACTACCGCCCTACTCAGAAAATTCAGTAATCCCACTAATTGTTCCAGTTCCTTGACCGTTGCCTTTTTCTTATTGATTAAGTAATTGAGCCAATTTAGCGCCTTTAATCTTTTTTCAGCTGGTACCATCAAACTATGGTTGACCCCATCCAGTAAGACACCTAAGAATACTAATTTACTACACAGACCTTCTGTCTTCTCTGCTGCAATGGGAACTCCCAATTCATCACATATCTTCATGAAAGTTCTTACCATATTTTCGGTCATTTCTGCCGTTGAGCTTACAAATAAGTAGTCATTGAGGTAGTTACAAATTACTTCCTTCATTCCCATATAATACTCAGCAATATGCTTGAGGGCATCAGAAAATTCCTGAAATAAAGCACAAGAAATGCTGTGACCGAAAGGCAGATTGCAGTCATAAAAATATTGTTTGATTCCAGTATCTGGGTTGACTGCATATATAATTAGCCACGGATGGCTCTGTGGCTCCAGGGGAACCAAACGGAATGCGGATTTAATGTCAGTTTTGGAATAAAACAGAATTTTTTGTTTCTTTTTATGCTTTAATTCCTCCAATGCCTTCATAGAACATTTCACTGCGTAGTCCAGATCGTTATATTTCACTGTGCATATCTCTTTTGGTGTGTAATGGTTGACTGACATGAATCCCGATTTTTTAAAATTATATGACAGATGGAAAATAAGTCTTGCTTGCCCACCAGCTTTGGGGACCAAACCAATCGGTGATTGTATGTAATTCCTGAATGGGATTTCATCAAATGGTCCAGCATACCTTCCCAGCTCGACCTCTTTCATCACTTTGTCCCACAGTAACTGTTGGTTACCAACCTTGAATGGTAAGTTCCTCACTTCATCTTGTCTCTCCCTGGGACCTTGGTATTGTATGCTAAAACCTTCAGTAAATCCTTTTACTAAGAATTCAGTTTTGTCTCGGTTGTAATTTGATTGTATCAGCATCTCCTTTAAAGCTAACACTCTAATTGGCATGACCACTTCATAGGGCATTTGTTCTGTAAGAGATTTTGCGCAAAAATATGACTTTATTATGTTTCAGCATGAGTTCACGTACGTCCACTCAAGCTAAGCTGTTCATTTCTCTCCAGTTATCAATTCTTTTTCTTGTCATAAACTGCTACTCTCATGTCATTGACTTCCTTGTCTGCTGCACCTGATCCAGGCGAAGTGGAACTATTCTTACCTTTTCCTTTCCTACAGTTATGAGCTCCATGCCCAAACTTTCCACAGATTCCACACTTGTGGTCAAATTTACAATTGAAGCCGTAAGTACACTTTCCCTTATTATATTTCCAACAGTTTTTACCTGCAGCTTGCTTGCTTTGACTACCCGCACTTGATCCATTGAAATTGCTACGATATATTAACTTCTCTTTCAATCTAGTTTGCCAAGCCAAGTTCAAGATAACACCCCAACTTCTCTGTGGATGCTTACCTATATGCAATCTAAAATCTATGTCATATAAATACACATTTTCCCAGAAATATGACAACGAAGCAGTGTGGATAATGTGCGAATATTGCAACAACTCCTTGGATTTCTCAGGGTGCGCCTCAGTGTAGATGGATGTGAATACCCTAAAGGCCTGTTCCCACTTGTTATAATTATTTATAGCTGACAACTCTTGATCATAGGTTGACTCCCAAAATACCTCTCCTCCTCTGTTAACCATTTCCATTCAAGGATCACGCTCTGCTCTCGCTTTATCTTTGGGTAGTAATTTTGCAAAGTCAATATATTCACCTGCCACAATTTTCTTTCTTGTGGGCTCATCTACGTGATTCTCCACTGCTGTATACTCCTCATCAACCATCACCGACCAAAGTAAATCACTTCTCTTAAATAAATTCTCTACCTTAGCCCCCATCTCTTTCGCTCCTTCATTTTGTTTAGCCATAAAGTCTTTCTCATTCTGAGTTACTAACTCAAAATTATCCTTACCTGGAATTTGATACATTTGTGCATTTGCATCTTCAGCCTGCTTGATCAATTCCTTTGCTCTATTCTGTATGTCGTAATGGCTTTGCCCATAAGAGGTTCCGGGTTCCTCATGCCCTTTACGCAACTCGTTCCGCTGATTCCACAATTTGAAATCTAAAAATTGTTGAAACAAAGCAATATCATTAGCTGTTTTCAACAGTGAGGCTTTAACCGGTGTAATTGCTAATTCAGTTCCCACTACCGAGTTATTGCCACTCCTATTGATTTCTGAGTCTGAGGAATCACTTGTTCTTCTGATATTGTGATTGAAACTTATCTCTGGGTCAATTCCATTATCCTCTTCCTCTTCTTCCTCAGTGACCAATGGCACTGCTGGCTCATAAATGGTTGTGCCAGATTCTGATACAAAGCTCAAAGATCTCGACTTACCGTAATCCTTGTTTTTCTTTCCATAATTCTTGTAACTGTCTCGCTCATGCCTACTTCGGCTAGACTTTCCATCCTCATGGTCGCCTCCTCCTTGTTTGTTTATGTACCCATTTTTTTCTAGAAATCGGGCAAATCTCTTCATAGATTTCATTTCACCTTCATCCATCTCTTCATCATCTGATAAAGTTTCTTGTTGCCTTTTCCTGAGATCTCTGGATCTCTTGCAGTGCACACTAGGACCCCTGGTCCTGTCCTTCTTTGTTTCCTTATATCTGTTGTCCTGTTCATGTAGATTACTGTGATTACTATTGCCATCATAGGCTTCTTCATCTTCACTCTCCTCACTACTTGAAGAGCTCGCAAATTCACCAGCTTCACGTGCCCCTTCTTCTTCCTCTTGGAATTCATCATTATCTGTAGTCACTCCCATATTGACTAAATTTTCTCCTTCAACAAATGACACACTGGCCATGTTTCTGCCTTCCATCAATCCTTCTGCACCTTGTGCATCTATCTCTTCTTCTGATTGAAGTGTCACCTCCTCCGTAACTAAGTTTTGAACTTTTTCATTTCCCGTCTTTGAAGATCTCCTTCCCGATTGCCTTGTTGCTTTCCTTTGTTTACTGTTGCTGGGGTCACTGAGTTCATCATCAGTGACAACTTTGCAATTGTCTTCATTTTTTCTCTTTCTCCCCATTGCCTTATTACTCCTTCCTCCTGGCATATTCTTTCACTATTTTCTTGAATGATTCTGTATTCTCAACTCAATTAAAATTTTGTTGAATGAAAATATGTGTTATCAGTTCGAAAGACAAATCTGAAGTAATGGTTGAATGCTATGACGTCAAAATTGACGTCATAAATACTTCACGTGAAGTCACAAAGGTGTATCCAATGCAGATCCAGGGGGACATTCAGTTTTTTCCTTGTCTGAGTAAAATCAATTTAATTTCTATTAAATGTGCCTTTATAATTTAAACAATTCAGGTAAATCTGCTGAACGTTATCAGGGTTAATTACTGCTAGTTATGTTGTATAATACAATCATTCCCATCTGGTAGAATGTTACAGAACCTTTTGGCTCGAGGGTACAATGTCGACGCACTCAAAACACCTTATTTTCTCTGCACGATGACAGTAATTTGTGGTGCATGAATTATTGATTGATCTGTAATCGTCAAATTGGTCGACCACCTGTAGTGTCTGTGACAATTCAACAATCCGTCATTATCTTTTACTTACTGTTGATTCTCACTAGAAACGAGCTCAAGCATCTGCATATTTTTGGAATCCCCTCCATGAAAATATAATTGAACAATACGATACATTGGCGCTAACTCTTCCGCTTATTTCTGTCAATTATGTTTCGATTAAGTTATTACCAATACACATGTAGGATCCATGTTTTTTGTTGCATAATGATGAATGTTATCAATCCTTTGTTCTACAGAAAAGAGAACAAACATATTCAATTTAACAGCAATGACAAGAAATTCAAAAGTTTGACTGAGCCCTCGATACATTTAATCAGAGAGTGTCAGGGAAAAATACTCAATCAGAAAATATGTAATACATTGCTCCATTTTAATTAGGAAACTACAACATGCTTAACAGATTGTCGTTGTTTTTGTCAAATAATACCTTTTATTGGAGTAAATATAAAAAGTATCAAGGAGTGAAGAAATTCATCTCAGCAACTCGTTAGGGGTACTCATAGTGTTGCGTCAACCCACTATTTATTGCTGGTAACAGTGACACTCCAACATGGATTATAACATATTCAAGGTGAAGACTGTCCCCAATTCAGAGATGATAAATTTTTGTTGCAAGGCTGTATCTTTAATTAACGGTAGAACCATGGCAGACTTTTGAAAATGATTTCTGGTGACTGACAACATCTCGTTGATCAAAGATGGCCACCAAAGGTCCTCCTTACCAGAACTGGAATGTTGAGTTTTCTAATGTTTTGTTGAATCTGACCTCTCGCAAATAATATTTTCGCTTAGCATGGAAAAAATTCATACAAAATCAGCAAAAAAGGATTTAAACCAAAAAAGTAACTCTTTCTCTAGTCACTAATAAGAATCATATTGCACACATAATATTAGCGAGACAAAACAGTATCTGCTGCAGTATCTTATTTCATTGAATTCGCAGAACTTATTCAGGGACAGAACCCATGCACATCCATTTTTAAGAATTTGAATAGGAAATGACTGTCCCAGATTAGGGGACACAAATCAATCATATACGATACAAAATATTAATAAATATCGATTTTCATCACTTTGGAGCATTCGAATGGTGCAAGATGCCACAACAAAATATTCAGAACCATTTAAGTAATATTGCAAATATCCGTTGTGTGGGCAGCTACAGGTAGCTTTCGATTTATAATTACAAGTCGGGCACGGCTAAATCGAACACGGTTAATTCGAAGTTCCACTTAATTCGAAGTTTCAAGCAAGTCTTGGACACAA
>JBCAUG010719545.1:0-12659 GCA_038406175.1 Haplosyllis leylae | reverse complement strand
TATTTTCACTAGTTTCTTGTTTTGTTACATCTTGTTGGTACCAGTGACAATCCAGGAAGGACTTGGATCCCTGTATCGGTTCAGACACGGTATTAAACGCCATAGAGCGGTTTGCCAGGTCTTTGAGCATTTACAATAATAATAATAACAGTTTGTTATCCTTGTATCGTTTACAATCTGCACAGTGCAACAAGTTAGTCTTTTTTTATTACTGTATACATGATGGAAAAAAAGAAATTGTTAAACCTTGCGGTTATCCACCATTGTGGTCAATTCCTAATTAAATATACTAATGAAAAAATAAACAATGAAGATGATGATAATGAGGGTTTGTTGATGTTGCATCTAGAACGCCATGCGCCAGGCACTCAAGGAACAAACTGACACATGTCCAACCTGAAGCAGCTTTATCTGTACAGTAACAAAATGGTGCAAACTGATAGGAACACATGGGCGGGGCTGATCTCCCTTGAGAAACTGGAACTTAGAGTCAATGACTTAGTATCCCTCCCTAGTAACAGTTTCTCCATGTACAGATCCCTGTTCATTGATTTGTCCTTTAACGAGTTCGTCACTTTCCCTCGGGAGATATTCGGCTCGGGTTATTGAGCTGCATGTGGACGCCATGAATTGTAACAGCAGACTGTGCTGGTTGAAAAGGGCTGAACGGGAAGGGTGGATCGTGTGCAACCGCAGGTTTACCCTCGGGTATCCGCAGTGTAAAATCTACCCGCGTCACACCTTCTGGCCGAACATTGAGCTAAACTGTGGCAATTAATCCAGTCTAAAGTAAGGACTGCAGGCAGTGGTGAATCCACGATTTCCCAGAGGAGGGGAGGAGGGCGAACCCTAAGGAGGTACCAACTAATTATTTGGCCATTTTTTACCGAAAACAGTATGGAAATGAAGAATTCTTGACCGAGAGGCGTCCGACCCCTTCCCAATTGGATACACCCATGGCAGAGTACACTTTTATTGTTAAACTTTTGTATGGAAGCATAAATGAAGGACATACTTCTAAATGGACAATATGTTTCATGTACGCTACGTGTCAGTTAAATTTGATGAGAGATCCGTGCAACTGAAGACATTGTTATTTGTCTGTAATTTTGAAGACATTTTATCTGATTATATCAACCTAGGGAACCTAAAACACAAAATCCCGAAAGAAGATAAATTATTCAAATAAAAACTTTTGTCTGTTCAAAGCAATCCCGACATAATTCCCCATACCCTGTCAAATACTGGCAGGATCCTGCCATAATTTGGCAGGAAGTGACAAATTATTGAAAAAAAACTCAAATGAATACCGTAAAAAAATCAAAGCCCTTTACCGCATATGGAAAAATGGTGTCATAAGTGGGATGATAAAACTTGGAGTTGTAATTTGGCTAAATAAATAGATTGTTTGCTAAGTGACATTTAGTGATTACATCCAGAATGATGAGATATTAATGCTGGTGCTTCTATCATCTTTCATTTTCCATAATACTTACTTTTATACACGGTTTTAAATCCTTTTTATTTCATCATGTGAGAAAGAATGTTTTCAGTCGTGTGTGCAATTCTGTTCACTTTCAACCTTTTATTACTTCATTATGAGCATGGTCATTTTTGGTTACTTGCTCATATTTTGCAAACGTGTTTTCCCTGGAGACAAAGTGATTAGTTATTATTGATTATTGAACTATTGACTAAAAAGCACCATGATCTACAACTGCTTGGATCTCAAGCCATCGATAATCATTTATTTCACTCTCAGATCAAACAATTATATTGCAGAAAGTTTGTCTCATCTAATTTTCACAATTTTGATTTTTTTGTACTATATAAAATCTGTGTTGGAAACCTCTGAAAATCATGTACAGAATTGTCACAAATATTACTCTTTATTGAAATTACTAAAGTTAAGCTCCCATTTGTCAGCACAGGATCATTCAGGTTCTTATCTCATGGGGTGACAGCAGATGTTCAAGGACTGTAGTTTGTGTACTGGTCCCAAAGAGTGGAAGGAGTTGTCAGCTATAATGCTGCACAGAGGGGGTGTCCACACTGAACACCAGTATCTAGTCAGGACTATGGATAATCAGCACCTGCAATGAGTTGCTCACACTGAGAATACAAACACACAGCTTCTGTACAGCACTTATTTACATTCCAAAGACTGGTGATATGAGTTACAATGAGGGGGAGTTCACATGCAGGAAATAATAGGCCTCCACAATGTCCCTAGAAGACAAACAGATTGATTCAGCCACAATTCACAATGTAGACAATACATATAATACATTGGATTAATAGTTGAACACACAATTGAGAAACAGTAGCTTGTGTAACACAAGAAACAGCTAAGAAACTCTGAAATCGAAAGGTAATCACTAACTAGCAAGTTCCAAATACAAATTGCAATTGCACATATAGACCTTTACATTTACTTGGTTTCTATTGAGCATGAAGATACAGGTTGATATATTAGAGACTTGGGCCCCTGTCATAGCCAGAATCTGGTAGCATTAAATGACCCAGGTTCATCATGTCTAAGTACTGAGCAACCATAATCCTGAACATGTGAATTGACCGAAGTGGGCAACAGTCATTCATGAATGACCTACCCACTGAGTGCCCTCCACCAGGGTGTGACCCCTTTGGGCATGATTTTATGTATTGCACCATGAACCTGTAACTATGACCAGAAGTACTACAATAAATATCTGCTGTACAGATACGTCAACCAATGCATTAGAGTTATCACTACAGTCCACCGAGATGATCACATATGCAGATATCAGTATGTCAAACATATACGGAAGCTACCTAATATAACTGTATCAAGAGATGTATCAGCTCCCCTGCTCTCCAGGGACTGAAAGTATTACCAAATTGCTTGAATTAGCAAAAGCAACCAAGTACTTTCAGCTTGCCCTAGTGGGGGATCAATGGCTCCCACCATTTACCTGAGAAGTTCCTGCTGTTTGCTATTTGGCATCTTAACAGTCTGGTGGTTCTCTGGAGGTCTAACTTTTTAGGAAGCACTGCCAGCTTATATACCCTTGATTAACCACTAAGATGTCAAGGCTACTATGAAAAGTAGTTCCCAGACACCTGAGGGGAGCTCAATAAGGGCTATAACCATTTAGCATAAATGATGGTTATGCAAGGTGGTGGACAGGACTGTCTCAGATTGGTAATGCTCTCATCTTATTTAGACTACACATGGCATTTATGAGGCAGGAGGTGCCAAGTAGAAATACCACTCAGGCTTGACTCAGGCAGACATTACCTCATCACTAAGGACTCTGATTGTTCAGTGGGACTGTACATGAGATGGGCAAACACTGATTGGATAGTTGAGAGGGAGCCTGGCACAAAGGGGCATGTGATTAGTACTTGATCAGAAGAATAGTCCAGTTATCCTGACGGTTCAATATTAGGCATGCAATAACCGCTTTATTGAAAACTGTATGGAACAATTCTGGACACCAACTGGGTCAATATCAACCTATTATAGAATTATTAGAAATATAAAAATATCAAGTTGTGTAAGAATTATATAGAGGTGACTAGCGGAACAAAAATGTGGAATAAAAACTAGTAAAATATAATGTGATGGAATTTTTTTTTATTCCATTAATTTTTATTCACATTAATATTCTGCTGAGGCCTTTTTGGACCTACACTTGAAGGTGTCCACCACTTTTTTGTGCCAATTTTTGTTCTGCTAATTTTTTCTACTTTTTATTCCAATATGACCTCTTTGCACTTGAGGTACCCATCACTTTTTATTGCACTTTTTTATTCCACTGTGACCTTTTTGTATTTACACTTATGCATCCCCAGCACTTTTTTATTCCATCATTTTTTATTTTGCTCATCTTTATTCCGCTTTTTATTCTGTCTTTTTTATTCCACCAATTTTCATTCCACTTTATTGTGCCACTTTTTACTCCACTTTTTTTATTCAGCATTGACCTTTTCTACATTTACAAATAAGGGTACCCCAATATGTTGGCCCCCACCACATTTTATTCAGCTTTTTTATTCCACTTTTTCATTATGCTCTATTATTCTGCTCTTAACTTTTTGCACTTACACCTAAGGGCCCCACTACCTAAGATCCAAGGGTCTCCAACACTTTTTGGTTTTACTAATTTTTATTCTGCTAATTTTTATTCCACTTTTATATTATGCTGTGACCTTTTTCCACTTACACTTGAAGGTCCCACTGCTTAAGACCTGAGGGTCACCACCACTTTTTATTACTAAAATTTTTATTCCACAAATCTTTATTCTGTCAGTTGTTATTCTCCTGTTATCTTTTTGCACTTGAGGTGTCCCACCCACTTTTTATTTTACCAATTTTTATTCTGTTGTGACCTTTTTTACCTTTTTGCACTTACAATTGTCTTGAGGGTCCCCATCACCTGGTAACACCATTTATTCTATGACAGCTGTGGCCCAATGTTAAAATATCAGGCAGTGAAAGTTTCACAAGGTGGCCCGTTCGCTCCTGGCAGCATATACGATGGTGGCATATATGGCGGTGGATATGGCAGCGGATACGGCGGCAGATATGGCAGCATATATGCATATAGTGGTGGATGGCGGCATATATGCATGGTGGCATATACAGAGGCACATACTGAAACTTCCTTAATAATGGTCCGATTTTCAATCTGCTTTCACCGTTGGATTCATCTCAGTCTCTTCTATCCAAATCACAGCCCTTGATCCCACTTTTACACACCCCAAACCCTAGTATAAAATTTGCTCCTTTGCTTCCTTTGGTATACAGCTCCATTTGCCTGTAACTTCCTTAATAATGATCCGATTTTCAAACTGCTTCCACACTTGGATTCATCTCAGTTTCCTATATCCAAATCACAGCCCTTGATCCCACTTTTACACACCCTAAATCCTAGTATAGAATTCACACCCTTTGCTTGCTTTGGCATATGGCTCTATTTGCCTGTAACTTCCTTGGTAATGGTCCAATTTTCAATCTCCTTGCACTGTTGGATTCATCTCCATGGATCATAATATTCCTGAAGGCAAAGGGGTCAAGGGAGCAAAGGGGGGGGCAAAGGGGAGTGCAGGGGTAAAAGGAGTGAAGGAGGTGAAGGAGGACAAAGGGAGTGAAGGGCAGCAAAGGGGTGAAGGGCAGCAAAGGGAGTGAAGGGGAGTAAAGGGAGCAACTTAGGGAGGAGGGTGAAGGGAGCAAAGGTACTTCTACACTGGGCACTGTATACAGCAGCATATGACAGTGTATACAGAGGCATATGGTGGCATATACAGAGGCATATGGCAGTGTATACAGAGGTCTATGGCAGTGTATATGGAGGTATATGACAGTGTATACAGATGCATACGGTGGAATATATGGAGGCATATGGCAACGTATGCAGAGGCATATACTGTAACTTCCTGAATAATGGTTGGATTTTTAATCTGCTTGCACCATTGGATTCATCTCAGTCTCCTCTATCTAAACCACAGCCCTTGATCCCCCTTTGCTTGCTTTGGTATATGGCTCTATTTGCCTGTAACTTCCTTAAGTGTGCGAGGGGTGAGAATGATGAGAAGTTTGCGAGGGGTGAGAAGGTTGGTACAAAGCGTGTAAGGGATGAGACGGTTGGTGCAAAGGGTAAGAATGGTGCAAGGGGTGAGAAGGTTGGTGCAAAGGGTGAGAAGGTTGGTGCAATGGGTACAAGGGGTGAGAATGGTGAGAAAGGTGCAATGGGTGAGAAGGTTGAAAGGGTGCAAAGGGTGAGAAGGGTGTGAGGGGTGTGAAGGGTGCAAAGGGTGAGAAGGATGTGAGGGGTGAGAAGGTTGGTGCAAAGGGTGCAAGGGGTGAGAAGAGTGGAAGGGGTGAGAAGGTTGGTGCAAAGGGTGTGAGGGGTGAGAATGGTGAGAAGTTTGTGAGGGTGAGAAGGTTGGTGTAAAAGGTGCAAGAGGTGAGAAGGTTGGTGCAAAGAGTGTGAGGGGTGTGAATGGTGAGAAGGGTGCGAGGGGTGAAAAGGTTGGTGCAAAGGGTGCAAGGGGTGAGAAGGATGCAAGGGGTAAGAAGGTTGGTGCAAAGGGTGTGAGGGGTGTGAAGGGTGTGAGGCATGAGAAGGTTGGTGCAAGGGGTGTGAGGGTGAGAAGGGTGCAAGGGGTGAGAAGGATGCAAGGGGTGAGCAGGTTGGTGCAAAGGGTGTGAGGGGTGCAAGGGCTGCAAAGGCAATTATAAACTAGGTTTTTGGGTTGGTGCAAAGGGTGCAAGGGGTGAGAAGGGTGCAAGGGGTGAAAAGGTTGGTGCAAAGGGTGCGAGGGGTGCAAAGGCAATTATAAACTAGGTTTTTGGGTCCCTACCACACTAGGTCATAAAAAGTTTGATTACAACATATAGTGGTTAGGTGTCCCCACCACCTGCAGGTACAAGCCCCATCTCATATACAGTCACTGAGCTGCAAAAGGCCTTCGTAGGTCCCCACCACGGGCCCAAAATTTCGGGGCAAAAAGCATCAATCAACCACTAAGGTGACTCTAACGAGCCACCAAAAATAATTTGATTTAAAGGAGTGATTTCTCCACAATCACAGACGAGCCAGCACGTAAATACTCCATACGGATTACCAGTTTTGTTATACGTCAATGAATTCACTTTTTCTTACTTTGAAATCCACTTAATTGACAGATCACGCACAGCTTCAGTCATTTCCTCTTCTTTTGTCTTCTCTTTCTTATCTTTATCTTTATTGTTGTTTCCATTATTGTTCTTGGATTTCTTTGGAAGCTCATTAACGACATATTTGAAATTGTAAGTGTCCTACAAGGGTGAGGTATTCGGTTAATTAACATAAAATGATGAACATGAAAGACGGACAGGAACGGTTCCAATTATAAAATAAAACTTACAACTTTCTTTGCAGCATCATCTTGAACAAAACTCACAGTTCCACCAAGATAATTACCAACGCTGGCTGACTTGGGAATTCTAAAATATCAAATGTACGAACTAGTAGTCGCCCGACAAAGTCGGAATACAAGTTCACAGGCCTGCAAACTGCTCAGTAAAACTTACTTATCATCAGGTAATGGTGCTATGTAGACAGGGCATATAACACCTTTTGGCAGACTCTTTGATGAAAACTTCTTGCCACTTATTAAAGCCTGTGCCTGGTGACTGTAAGTATCCAGTGATATACTGTTGCCAAGTTTCTGATGAAGCAGTACACACGTATCTTTAATCTTCTCCAAAAGATCTCGATTTTCGTGTCTGATTTGCAACTTGATTGTGTAGTCACCCTTTTCCAACTTTGCAGAGTAGTTGTACTACAAAAAAATATTGAATAGAAGTGTATGCAATCGCGCCTTTCCGTCAAAGGACAAGACCCAGAAATATTTTTATGACACATCAATCCAGCGTTGCCACTGCTACTTCTGGAGTGTAAAACTGTGCCGTGTCTCTGTTCTGTGTCCTTGGCCTCTATTCTCCGTTTGGAGTATAATATGCGCAAAAATGATATGTGCGACGATATTTGCAAAGCTCTGTTCTACAATACTGGATATTTTCAGTGAATTGCATATTGAATAAAAGGTCTGAATAACTATCTGAGAGGAGTAGAAACAATAACTACAAGAAAATAAGAAAACAAGAATGCTGATTAGCATTGAATGAGTATGGCTGTACTTGGTATCATGTTTAAGTGTTTTGAGAGGGTGGGTAGCCCTGAAAAAAAAATTTCAGTCTAAATTTGTATCAAGGTGTTATCTCATTTTGGGTTCAGTCCAATCCAGCACACAAAATGCTGCGCTTCTCTTCGAGTCCAAGCGCAGACAATTCGCCAGTCTGTCCAGGTAAAGCCCCGACAATTCGCCGATCTTCCCGCAGTTGTTAAGCCTTGTTCACATGTAACTTCTGCGTTTGCGTTTTCCTTTGATCTTTGGCGTAACGTTCTTGAAAATGCAAACGTCAAGTGTGAACACATTCACTTGTTGCCATAGAACCCATTCTTGACGTTTGACGCAAAGATAAACGCAGACGTTACGTGTAAACAAGGCTTTCCAATGACTTCGCCGCCAGTGGGGAGGCAAGAGTCAAAGGAGAAAAGGAAGCATGGGAAGAGAAGTCAAGAAGGGACTGCATCAACAGCATCTCCACTCCTCCAGGTGCTGTCCAGGGGTACCAGGACCTGGGACCATAGGGTACCCCCTCCCTGTTAACAAACACCTGTAAAAATATTAGCTTCTCCACCTTTCGGATGTGGGCGGTAATAACTCAACAATTTTCATTCCATTGCGAATACTATTGGGCATATCATACGCAGAACAGAGAACAGAGGTCGAGGATGCAGAACAGACACAGTAAAGACGGATAATGCAGATGATTGTTCTTTTTTTCAGGTTGGCCACGGATATTTTAAACAGTTTTCCCGATCCTTTTTGGTTTGTTGAATCAGAGATTATTTGATGCTGAGGACTTAAATTTGGGTACTCATCTGGGATATATCTGTCAAACAAACAAAACCATAACACTAGTACAATTGAAGAATTACCTGAACAGGGTAGGCATCTCCCGTGCACAGCAGTTGTTTGTTTGAATCGAATAACATCCAAAGTTGTGATTCAAATTCTGATTCATACAGCAGGTCGCTCAATAATGATGCATCCGGTAATACCTAAAGTTTTAACTTCCAAGTGTTTGTGAATACTCAAAAATATAAACGGGTATCTTCTGAGTACATTGCAAAATGTTTATTTTACTTATAGCAGTTTAATATTTACGCAGATCATGCATGTCATTAGAATTTGCTGGTGTCGTCTCTTGTTACGACCTAACATACCTCTCCAGCTTTTGACATGTGAAATGTGTACGTCATTTCTTGTGCGTAGATTTGTCTTCCTGGAGGTAAAACATCCCGTGTTTCACTTAAACACTTCAACTTAGATTCAGTGGGCCTGAAAGGCGTAACATATACAAAACATAACAACGCGTCAGTAAGAGGGTCTGATTATTTTATTAAAAAAAAAACACCGGATAATGGTTCTACTAACCTTAGAGGTACTACCAATTCTTTCAACGATACTGACGGAGCTATCGTTTCATACTGCAAGCCAGATTTTACGTTCAAACGGATAATACCTTCACCACCGTGCTGCAATGTTGATTGAACAAAATGCTGAACTGAGCAAGTTATTTAAAAACAAAGCTGATTGGTTTTTCTTGTTTTTAAAAGGTAATCTTTGTACCATAGTGACTGCTCTACAGTCTGGCTGCAGACCATGGAAAGTGACATCGTAGTCCAAGGTAATGTCACCCAAATTCGCCCACCATTTAGCCAGTGTTAATTCCAGAGTTATACCACCCTAAAAAAGAAATATATCATCGTAAAATGTGTGCTTTTATACTAACGACTTTGAAAAATAATCAGTATGTCACTAAACAAAGCTTTAAACGACGCATAACCCACAACCAGAGTTCAAAGTTCAAATTATTGCCTTTGACATATCTAACAAAGTTCAAGCTACTCACTATGACTGGAAAAGTTTCAGAAGCTTTTCCATTCGCAGCTATGAACATGTACTTTTCAAACTCCGACTCTGAATACGGCAACATAGATATAAGTTGAACTGCTTGCACCAAAAAATGTGAACTCTGACTGGGGTCGCGAGATTTAATTTTCAGAACTGTAAAGACAGAAAAGTCAAATAAAAATTATCACCAATAAACTCTAAGACCTACACATCCAGATAAGTCGGGAATTATTTTTCTGTCAGTACCCATTGAAAAAAAAACCATCTATATCGGAACAAAGAAATAAAATGAAAATTGCTAATACATGTATCTGGCTGTGTAGGTGGAAGCAGTCTTTACAAACAACTTACAATGACTTGTAAGAAGTGACGACTATTATCCTCACTTAGTACTGTTATATACTTTTTGAAAGCTTTGCGCTTGTACTGGGTATCAGGTGGAAGCTGTAAGAGATGAACTAGAAATCGTGCCTTCTTTTCCTTGTCTACATTTTTCAGCTTTAATTCTGTAATAAAGTGTTTGCATTCTTCAATTTCACGCGGTAATTGAGTGACTGAACAAAAATATGGAAGCAGGTTTCTGGTATTGTTTTCCCATATTTCTCAGTGAAAAGAAATGAAACGCGGAAAAAGAAACAGAAGGCCAATGATGTTCATCTTGTCACATAGTACATTTGAACAAAACAAGAATGCTTAGAAGCATTGTGTTGCACCGCACTTGAGTTTGTTTGTACTTGGGATCATTTAAGCTCAATAGACATATAACTAGATGGATGGCTAGATACCTAGCTACAGATAGATATCCAGCTAGCCAAATTGATAGGTAACTAGAGAGAGAGAGAGATGTAGACATATAGGTAGTTGAGATAGGAAATTGGTCTGGGTCAAAAAATCAAAGTTGTTCAGAATGACCTGCAACACATTTCTGTTCTGGAATTTTTGAGATCCGATGAAATTTATCAGCCAACCAATCAAATAACCATCCACACAGACACCATAGTGATCGGATAAGTCGCCCCGGGTGAGGCGGCGCGACTATAAATCATGTTTCTGTTCTTCTGCCTAATGGTCGGGGTCACAATACGCAGAATATCTTATGACCGCAGATACTGTTTGTAACAGACTTTGAAGTTGATATCTTGACACACATATAAATGAGGTTACATTTGTTTTTACACTAGCGGAGAGACCCAAGCCCATACCAAAATTAACTTTAGGAAATTTTCTCACCTGCATATGTAGCCCCTTCTGGGACAGTTATGAATCTCCGACGTATTTGACCAGGACGGAATTGTACGTTGCAAGAAGGTACATTACAGTAGACACGATCAGCAACACTGAAAGATAAACACATAAGCCACATTCTGTAGTTCTTGGACGTTTGAAACATTTGTATTTTTATTGAACTCATATTACATTAGTGATTACAAGTAACAGCAATTGGAACTTACTCTTCAGGATTAATTACTGTTATAGGAATACGGAAAACAGGTCCTTTTGCAGGGCACTTGACGTCGTAAGCTCTGATCTTAGAACAAAAAATACATTCTGTAATAATAATAAGTTTACAATAAAGATCAAAATATTGTAATGTGTTATATATGGTCTGCTGGTTTGCGTTACTCTTTACCTTACATGATTTTATCTAGTCACTAGCTGTGTGCATTTTTGCTTTATTGTAAATTACCATAAAACTTTAAGTGGTAATTCATTTACGTAATGAGGGAACTGTTTACTTGAAAAGCATATTCCTGGGGAAAATTAATCGTAGTAAACATAGATACCTCTGTGTAATGCTCCCCATTTGAAAGCCCCCTTGGATCTAACTTGACAGTAAATGATCGGGTTTGGTTCATTAGATCCAGATGGTTGGGGCATTGCACCCAAGACATGTTGCAACATAAACTGAATCTCATCTCAAACTCGATCTTCTCCTTTTGTGCTGTAACAGAGAAACCAATCAGTGGCAATTTATAATGAAACATCTTTTATCAAATTTTGCTAAATTTCATTTCATTGGAATAAGAATATGTACAAAGCTTAACATTTCTTAATATTTAATTAGTATTTATGAGTGTATTTCTGAAATACGCGACTTTGTGAAAGTTGTGAAGATTTAAACCTGTTGAATCGTTGTCCATGTAAACCGGTTCTACGGTGATCACTACTTCATATGGCTTTAATAAATGATGTTGTTCTCGCAGATATATGCCTCTCTTATTATCTCCGCAATTTATATTGAACTTCATGTTCCTTTCTCCTGTATCGGCATAGTTCGTTAAATACTCATAGGCCCTATCCACCTTGTCAAGTATAAATATTAAGTAAAAGATACAAAGTTTGGATGTGTTCTTGAATGCCTATAACAGCATTACTACTACCATTCACATATGAAAAGGCTCAATTGGAAAAAGCTACGTTAAAACTAAACAGTGAAACATTTTTGAAATGTAAAAAATAGCCCTGTGACGGGCTGAGGTGGTTTAAGTTAAAAAATATGTCAAAAAGATGTCAAATGTCAAAAAGTCAAACATGCTGACTATGGAGGAGGTTCACAAAAAAATAAATTGACATAATGAGGTTCACACATATTGACATAAATTTTGAGTCCCATATCAAGATCAAAATTGGTCAAAAATACTTTCTATAGACATTTTGAGGGTTTTTAGTGACCATCATGTGTGACGTCAAAATTGACATCAATATGTGTGAACCTCATTGTGTCAATTGATTTTTTTTTGTGAACCTCCACCATTGTCCAGGTGTTTGATATTTGACATCTTCTCGACAATTTGACATCTTGCTAATACCTACTAGATTTAGATTGGGGCACATGGGCAATGGGGCACATGGTTGTAACTTCTTTAATACTGCATGGATGCTTATGAAAATTTAACTGGGCATAGATTTCACTTAGTACTACATATTAGAACAGAGATATACCCACGATGGCTTGAATTAAAGTAAATATTGATAGATTTTAATTGGTTCCAACATTTGTTGCATAGGCAGGGGTTTTTGGGTGATATCTCTTAATACTTGGAATTTTTTTCAAATCCTTTTAACTTTTCCCATTGCTTACTGTACACTTTCCTTGTACATTTTTGGTAAATATTTACACACAAATACTGTAAATTTCATTCAGG
>JBCAUG010719534.1:0-12661 GCA_038406175.1 Haplosyllis leylae | reverse complement strand
ATTTCTGCAACACAGGGAAAACACAGGGAAAACACAGGGAATTTCATGTCGGCAAGAACGTGGCCACCCTGGATAAGTGTTCTGGGGGAGAGGACTGTTTTCCCTTGTACAGTCTCACTTTGTTCTTTATTATTAGGAATTATTGGGCCGAGTTCAAGTCTGAATTTTTCAGATAAAATTGATTTTAAAACATTAAAAACATTAATTATACATTTTATGTTTGTTTATAGATTTGATGGGTGATGTTTCGACAGAAGTGTCCGTGTCTGCGTCCGCAGGAGGAGGAGGTGCGCGTCCTGGATTATCGCCACTCCAGTCTGGACCAGGTGCCACCGGAAGTATTCAACTTCGAGCGTACCCTTGAGGAACTGTACGTGGACGCCAACAACATACGAGATCTACCCAGGGTATGTAAGCTCTTCAATTTTAGAGAACTCCATTCCACACATACGGCTGTTTTGGGAAAACTATTTTCTGAGCAATTTGTCTTGTCATTTAACAGTTTAGCATGATTCAAATAGCTGTCTATCAAATTGTTGTAGGAACTGTTCTATTGCCACGGACTAAGTGTTTTGAGTTTAGCTGACAATGAGTTGATATCCATCCCTCCAGCGATAGCCAGTCTGCTGCACCTTACGCACCTGGACATCAGCAAAAATGGTAAAAGAGTCATAACTCATCACGACTTAGTACTTCAAGTTCGGTGTCATAATGAATCTAAATATCTTAATCTTTACGAGAGTTAGTCAGTTTGTACGTCCATCTGTCTGGCTTTGATGATACGACGGGCAAACATGAATGCCAACAGGTCCAAAACCAAGGCTTAACGACTCAACGAAGGATGTGCCGCGAGCTGGCGAATTATATCAGTAAAAATGGTCCCAATTGTCCTTGCAGGTATCATAGACTTACCTGACAACATCAAAGGATGTAAATACCTGACGTCCATTGAAGCGAGTGTGAATCCGATCGGAAAGTAAGTGGCTTATTCTGTATTGATGTATTAATAGTAACTCAAACACTAAAAATAATAGTACAATTTGTTGTGTACAACCTCCGTTAGGCACAAATTTCCATTGATGTTGATTTAAAATTTACTTGAATCAAGGTATCAACTTTACGGTATACTTCGTCCATAAGTCTCTAGTTACCTCTCCTCCCGATCCCATCCTTTGAGCAGTAACGAAAAAAGAAAATATTATGATTACAGGTTACCGGAGGGATTCACACAGCTTTTCAACTTAACCGAGCTCTACCTCAACGATACGTTCCTAGACTACTTACCAGGCAGTTTTGGAAGGTAAGATCCTTCTTGCTTTTAAAATAATTTCACCACTATTGCTACGGGAATTTTTATACAATCCTGGGACTTCTTGTCTTTGTCGTCCAATTTGAGAATCTATTTCAAACTAAAATGCCATTTGAAAATTTCAGGTTAAGTAAATTGAGAATATTGGAAAGCAGGGAAAATCACCTAAAGACGTTACCAAAGTCGATATCACGGCTGACATGTCTAGAACGACTGGACATCGGAAACAATGAATTTACTGAACTGGTAAGTACAACAGGAATAACCGCATTAAAATGTTCGCGAAAAATGCGGAAGATAAAAATAAATGTGATCAACTAATAATAACCAACTATTTAACTTTCATTTTTCGTAGCCGGAGGTAATAGGCAGTTTGACAGGGCTCCTGGAGTTATGGTGCGACTGCAACAGAATTACAACCTTACCACCAGTAAGCTCTCCATGCATAGCAATTGAACTAAAACTTCTACACAATATGATATGTAATTTCTCAATAAATTTTGCGCGTAATATTGTGTTTTATTTTGAAGGGTATTGGAAACCTGAAACAGCTGATGTTCTTGGACGCATCAAAGAACCGAATAGAATACCTGCCCGGTGAGATTGACGGATGCGTGTCTTTAGCCGATCTTCATTTATCCACAAATCTACTGCAGCAATTACCAGAAAACATAGGTACATGCATGCCACGCGATCCCAGAGGAATCACTTGTGTGATTATTATGTAGATGGCATTTCAAGTGTTTTAGTAGTATGACCCCATGTTTCTTTTCATTTCAGGTCGCCTAAGTAACTTGACTACTTTGAAGGTAGATGATAACCGGTTGACATCGCTGCCATTCTCAATAGGAGGGTAAGCATTGAAACCTTCGAATATTTTTTTCTGAATTTTTATTTTTGTTGAAATTACAGTCCAGTACCATGGCTCATTCAGGGACCAGGAACGGCACTGGCACAGGTCAAATGGAAAGGAGGCAATGTAAATAAATTAAATCCCCATGTGATTATGCCATCAGGAACATGTCAGTCATGTTATATCATAAGAGGTTTAAGTTTTGAAATTTTTTATTCAGATTGGTATCAGTCTCTGAGATGAACATTAGTGCCAACGACTTGGAAGAATTACCACCAAGTATCGGATTTTTACGACATCTTAGAACACTGTATGCCGATGAAAACTTCCTCTATGAAATCCCAGCAGAGGTTTGTAAACTTGTGCGAGTATTTAAAATATTACAATCAGATAAAAATTGTGTCTGTGGGTGAATACAAGAGGAAATCAAAGGTCGCAATTTCAGTGGTTATTATTGTATGTTTCTGCTTTAAGCTTGGCAGCTGTAACGGTTTGACAGTGTTGTCTGTGAGAAGCAATAACCTGGTTTATATTCCCGATGAAATCGGACGAATTCCACGACTACGTGTACTCAACCTAAGCGATAACAAAATCCGATGTCTACCGTACAGCCTCACGAGGTATTCTCACTGTTGTCTGCATAATTAGAGCTTGACCACGATCATTGCATTGGTCAGAATTGTTTGTAAAATCGAGAGGGGGGGGGGAAGATAACTGAGGTAAATAGCAGAATGTAATAACACTACTCGAAAGATTCATTTACTGTTGTGTTTTACAACAAGCTTCTTCCAGTGGTTAAGAATTCAATGACTAAGCACCGATCTCGTAACAGTGCTTTCTCGGAACATTTCAGATTAAAAGAATTGCAAGCATTGTGGTTAGCTGAAAATCAGACGAAACCCTTGATAAGATTACAACCGGACATAGATATAGATACCGGACAACGGATGTTGACCTGCTACCTGCTTCCACAGATGCCTGAAGATAGAGAAGGTCAGCCTCTATGTTTTATTTTGAATTTTATGTGATGAAAGACATGTTACAAAAAAAATTATAATTTACAAAGAAAATAAGCCTGCAATTTCATGCAAGAAAAACCTGTCTTTGGTATTGTTTTGATTATATTAAACAAAGCATGGCCGAAAAAAGTAAAAATAATTATAAATGTAATTAAAATTAAAAACAGTTAAATAATAGTGAAGAGAGATTAATAAAAACCAATAGTAATTGAGGAAAGTTGTTTTCAGATTTGTACAGTGACGCGGGAAGTTTTCATCCATCCTTGTGGGAGGAAGAGAGGAGAGCCAAACAAAGGATCCACTTTGATTTTGATGACGAAGAAACTGATGAGGTAAATAGATGTCAAATATTCCTAGAAACAGCTGATTTATGCGATGCATTGTGTCCATTTGTTCCTTTTGTGATTTACGACCAAAAACGTGTTACAGGGAAAACTTGAAAGGCAGCCAACACCGTATCCGAAGGAAATGAAGCACAGAATACAGCACATGAGAAACCTAGCACTGAAACAGTTAGGAATCCCAGGTGGCAAAAGTCCAGTAAGTACAAAAGAAAAACATCAGAGAAAGTTAAAACATGTACGCCGCGACCTTAGTTTAAATCTGGATTTTGAAAATGTATTTATTATTGTTTCATTGAGTGTAATTTGAACATGTAACGTAAAATGTATTGTAGTAGTTTTGTAGTATGGTGTCATCATAAGAAGATTACTTACTGTTCACAACCTGCATGTAAAAATGTATTACTAACATTTGTTCACACAAACAAAATCACTGGTGCCTGGTGTGTAGCACAAAGTACAGTGCAAAATCTTAGAGTTAATTTTTCACATCTGCACACGTGAACTTGGTAGGTATTTTGGCAGAGGCAGAATTCAAAGGAAAAATTTTCTTTTTGAAAAATTTTGAACCACCTCATTAGGACTTTTTGGGATCATTAATACCGCCTGTTTGGATTGTGGTTTTGATCTGTCCAGGGTTTCAAAGCTTTGTCGCCCGCATGCATGGATTCCTCCAGATTGCAACACTTGCGAACCTCTTGACGGCTAGCATGACAGGCCGATCCCTCTTCCAACATGTTTTAATTAAAATGTGCATGGGCGAAATTTTGCATCAGTTGGAGACATTTTTGAACCATTGGTATTTTTCTTGCACATTTTTCAAGAATTTTTTCCACACTTTTCACTTGGTGTTGTTTTACAGGGGTCAGTAGTAGGTAGAAGGGACATGTCTGCAGCAGAAGGAGGACCTTCTACTTCTGTACTTTTGTCGGATAATCCCGATGAAGTGGTTACTAAACACACGTCTCCCATGTTAAGGGAAAGACACCTGTTACTAAAAGCGGACAAGGTACAGTGACTTCACTGACGTGACGGTGGGCTGTGGAATTTGGGACAATCATGACATTGCACTGTGTTCTCTTTTGGTTTGATGTTTGTATATTAAATCTCCGCATGAAGTTTTACAGCTTGTACAGATATGACGCACATTTGCTTTTTACTGCCCCCATCATTTGTACTTTGTTGCACAAAAACTTCGTTCATGATTAACACAAATACATTAGCCTGTCACAGTTTTATATATTTTGTACCTACAGCGTAGTTGTTTGTAAACCACTGCACATTTAGTATCGCACAACCCATTTTTGAACTGGTAACACGTCACTACAAACTAATTCAGATAATTTTGTTTAACCCCGTTAGGTGTAAATACCTTACGTGAGTTAAAATGCCCAGATTTTACGGTGACAATGGGAATTTTGTTGCAGGAAAAGCTGCAGAAAGATAAAGCCAGGATGTCGCATTCGAAAGAGGATGTCTCGACTCAACAAGCGGCAAAATCTGACAGAGGAAGCAAACACAACACTCCTGAAGTCAGCAGAGCTGGTATGTAAAGTTTTCTTGTCCCACAGATGATGAAATAGTTTGTTAAATTATGAGAAAGGACGCCTTTGAACTTCGAACGCAATCGGCAATTTTATCAGAAACTACCACAGGAAAAGTGATTACAAGAGATGAAAATTATACCATGGCTTTCCACGAAACAACAAAACAGCTGTAAATCAGAGGAATTAGCAGGCTGAAATTTTATCGTTACTTGATATTTACTGAGATAAAAAAGTATTGTTTCGTGTTTCAGCCCGTGGAAACAGAGAATCAATGGGCAGCAGAGAGAACATGTCGCCACCTGCCGGACGGGATGAAGATGACGGCGGCTTCTTGAACACATCGAACAGAAGCAAAGGTAGTCGGCCCAATAGCCAGCAAATTGAGGAGGCACTGATTCCTTTGTTAAACCAGGGACAGAATACTCAAGCATTACAAAACGTACACATTGCGTCCGCGGGCGTTAGTACTCGGGAGGTGCCGGTTTCTAATAGTGGGAACGTACCAAGGGTGACATCCAGTCAGGGAGCAACGGCAAATCTATCACCGCCATATAAAGGTGCTTACAATAACAACACTTCTCCTAATCAAGGAGGACAGGGAGACAAGTCCATGCATACGTTATCGTACACGGAGTTCACACGAGGATTACTAAGTGTTACTAAAAATCCACCACTTCCAGTCACGACCGGGGACAACATGAATTTAAGACTTTCGGAATCTGGATTTATACCCAGTTCGTTTTACTTAAACCATCATGACTCGAAGGACCAAAGACAGAAACCTTCGCGAGCACGTAGTGGTAGAGGGTATGAGTCAGACAATGGCTATAAAAGTGACACGCAGGTGTACAGACGGAAGAAGCATTATAATGCGGATGGTTACGCGAGTGACTGGGAAGCGGTGCAGAGGCACCACATGTCACAAAGATACCTGCAGCGCGATGGATATTCTAGTGATTATGACTCGCACAGCCGGAGAGGAGGAGGAGGGAATTACGGGGTTCCACTTCAGCACTACCGTCCACATTCCTCGTATCATCCCTCTTCGTCCCAACCCAACGTGTCGTCGCAATCGAACAGTACATCCCAAAGGAGTATTGCGTCGCAACGAAGTGGTTCGCATCATAGTGTTGCGTCTCAGAATCAGAGACCCTCTAGTTATGGACCTGGTAGACCCAGTGTGAATACTCACCAAGGAGGAGGTGGTGGTAGGCAGCAGCCTGTTGGCTACACTAATGTTCCGTCTACCAAACGGACAATGTTGCGTAATGACGAAATGTATGAAATGTACCCCGGTGCTAGACATGGTCATTCCAAGTCAAACGTGACAAAGCAGCAGTCCTCATCCCAAAGTAGACATTCTCTTACTGCCTCTAACACTAGTATTACCCATCGCCAAAACGTACAAGACCCCCGCCAGTCCAATGCAAGCTTAGTCAACGTGCAGCACACCCCGCCACCAAACCGCCACGCCCCCAGT
The DNA here is from genome assembly GCA_038406175.1 of Haplosyllis leylae. Lineage (NCBI taxonomy): Eukaryota > Metazoa > Annelida > Polychaeta > Phyllodocida > Syllidae > Haplosyllis > Haplosyllis leylae. The sequence goes on along the minus strand of JBCAUG010719534.1, from coordinate 6,112 downwards.
CAGCAAAATACACCGAGTCGGAACTTCAGCCCGAACAGTCCAGGAAATGAGAGTGAAGACTGGAATACGCCAGTAAGTCAGCAGAAAACCAATTTGACCAAAGACAATGGCGGAGGAGGTGGAGCAGGCAGCAGTACCGAGGATGAAATCTGGAGAGCACAACTGTATCAGGCATCCGTCAAGCTACAGAAAACACCGTCCGAAAAAAGAAAACAAATACAGGTAAACATTTTTTCACTTCAAAGTACCGAAGATTATTCCTTTCGCACTCAAAAGGTAAATTATCTAGATAAAAAAAGTTGCTCTTCAGATTAACATGTGGCTTTGTATAGTAAATGAGATTGTTTCCTTAATGCATAGTCGCGGAAAAGTCCTCCAAAGCCTCCTCTACGTAAAGGTGTGAGTGCCAGAGGCAGGCGAAGAGTGAGTATCTGACTTGTAGCAGCTATGTAACGTCTTCTAGTAAAGTTGGTAGAAATCACATGTAGTGTTTTATTCAATATGTGACACGAAATATGAACAATTATTTTTTGTCGTTGATTCTGGGTTTCTGTACTCTTAATTTTCCATCTTCACCAATTCTACAAATATAGTTTAGAATGTAATGCACCTACGTTCTGTAGAGAGTGGAGCTTGAAGAAGCAAATGGACCTTAGGGTCTAAGAACTGAAAAATGAGCTTCAGTTGTGGTACCCACATCTTTCTTCTAAATTTCTAGTCCATGTATGTAAATTTAGTTTTGCGTTCGCGTCTTTCAGAAGGGAGATCCTTCACCCAATGCGAGTCATGTGAGTGACGATGTATTTGTTCCAGCGAAGCCTCCTCCCTATCAGCCGGCGCCGCCGTACGATCCGACGACGAGATCATCCAGACACAATGTCAACGAGCCTGCACGAACTCCCGGTAAGTTCAAGCAGACCTTGTGCCTTGTTCACATTGACTGAGATTATACATCACTGAAGGTGGTGCATCTTCCATCGATGTAGTGGTGCCTAACGCTAAGTAAGTTTGTGCAGTATGTCCTGTTTACAGCGAGTGAGGGTTCATTTATATTAGAGCCAAAGCAACGTCACCCGGAATGGAAACGTATTTTTCCGAGATGTGTGTTCATATTGGGTAGGGACGAAGATCAAAGGAAATTTTCGGTTTTTTACTGTAACATAAAAGAATCATAAAAAAAGATGCAGAAGAAACTATTTGTTTCGGAATATGATCATTGTAACCGAACTTATTGCAAGTGGGACACATTGTAAATATTCATTACTCAGAGGGTTGAAAGTGATAGCTTATTTGCCATGAAAAGCTGATACATATTCCCTGTTTGAAACTGTCGACTTTGTTAGTATGCGTGAGAATCTATTATATTAACTGTATTTGAATGGTTCTATGTTTCAGGTACACCACAAACTAACCGAACAAGTTACAATGTACATACAACACCAGAACGAAGTCGCGATCATTACTCTCGGTCACAACACGATCTCTCCCACAGGGACAGTCCGCACAAAGGGACAGCGTCTCGACCCACCACACTCGCACTGGGAACTCCGCCAGGTTCACCCGGACCTCACAGGCCAGGTCAACCGAGAGACGCCTACTACCACACACCTCAAAAAACCAAAGCCTCCTCCCCAACTAAGTCATATCAACCCGTCAGTAGACATTTACCAATGGAAAAATCTCAGGCGGACACTAATATTGGTAGCTCAAGCGGGCCTAGTTCGTATCACGGCAGCAGTCCCAGCAAACCATTACACGTGCACGTGGACTCGGGGACCGTGGGAAGAGGTGAGGACACACCGCCACCCTTACCGGACCCACCCGCACATTACAGTCCGCTGAAACTGACGCAGTACGACAAGGACGTAGCTATGTTCAAGGGACCCGAACCTCCGTCTCAGGTGTCCAGCTCCACGGATAGCGGCTATGGACATGCGCACATTTATGAACGCGTGCCGGACGACACTGGTAACTTTTCGCGTAAGTTTAATTCTCTATTTTACCTTGTTGCCATTCGGAAAATGCAGAACACTTTAAGGTATACTCTACATATTAAATGGCCGTTAAAACTGCTTGACCGTGATACCTTCAGGAATATAAAGAATCCAGCAAAATTTGCAACATTTTTGCTAAATGTCCATGGACGGAGGCGGGGGAAAAATTGTAGTAGCATAGCAAGTAGTTTATCAAGTTATTTTAGGATTAGGTCACCTGTGTTAGTTCAACGTAATTATAAAACCGAGCTTCATATTCTCAGATGCGAGATCAACTATTCTCACTCCTGGTGGTCAACAGTTTTACCACCAGAGATCGTCACCTTCCAAGGACTCAGCACTGGGGTCACGTGAGAGTACTCCTGGCGGGGTCAGCATGACGAGTCAACCCCGACCAGCGCCTGAAGGTCAGAGAAACAGCGACGGCTGCATAGACGACAGTCAGCTACGAGTAGTAAGTTTTTTTACAAAATTAGAGATTTGAGAAAACGCTAAATATTAAAGAATGAAACAGTTTCACTTGTTGAATAATCACATATGGTGCCAGGGAAATACATAGTTGTAGGGTAAGGCAAGAAGTCCGATCAAAGTGAAGACAACCCTGGTTTCAATTAATTGATTTTACGAGTCACCAGTAATGGTCATAGCAATATTCCGTAGTATCCGGAACCAGTAATTTATGAGCTGTATGTTTATTCTTTGTAGATGGAAGTCACAATAATAAAGAATCCGGGACTTGGGTTCAGTATCGCAGGAGGGTTAGGTTCACCAGGAAATCCATTCAGGGATGACGATGTGGTAGGTGTTTCAGTTTGTAATAAATGTACATACTTCATTAAAAATACTTTATAATAGTCTACCCAGTGTTTTTCATGGACGATATTTTACCATTTACTTTGATTCCAGGGCATTTTCGTTACAAAAGTTTCGGTGGGAGGAGCTGCTGAATCAAAGCTTCTGAGTGGCGACAAGTTACTGAGGGTATGTATCCAGTTGTATTTATTAGCTCACATATTTCGTTTCGGGCCTTTTACACCAAGTACCTGGTGGTTTGGATTCCACTTAGAACGGGTAATAGAGTTCGCAAAAAATCTGCCCGTTAATAGTGGTATTCATTATAACCGAACTTTAAAACGTTGATGTCAATGAGAATTGTTCTTCTGAGAGTAAAATTGCTTCTTCTAGCTGGATGCTAATGTTAATCGAACTGGTTTTAAGTGGGACCCATTGTAAAATGTGTCGTCTTTGAATTTTGCAGGTAAATGGAGTCGACTTCAGCCATATCGATCACAGGGAGGCGGTTAGAGTACTTCGTTCCAGTTCTCAAACTGTCAGCATGTTTGTAGAAAGAACACAGACATGATATTTCTGCGCATCACTTTGTACACTACACTATGTGAAGAAAGGTAGAAACATGCAATAGTTTAGTGCACGGGCGCTTGCTTCATACAAAATTCTCTTTATGCATTAGAATAATGCATTGTGTTAAACGTTGTGCATAGATGTTATGCAAAGCCTTTCTAATTCTTGTTGAATTATTTTTTGGGTGTTTTTGCTCATATTAACTTCGAGGTACCAACGGAATACGCTGAGTAAATTGAGTGTTGTAAAAAAGGAGGAACGTTTTGTTATTTTAAATCATAGGAATGGTTTTTACTGTGAGATTTTATCAGCTGTACAGCACTTGAAATGTTAACATTCCGATATCCGAAAAGCAAAAGTAATACTCATCTTCTATGCAACAAATGGTACTATTCTTGCCAAATAAGATCTGTATCTATGCTTATCTGTGGATTACATTTTTCTTCACTTTTGCCGAAAATCGTCAATCATACCGATGTTTCCATTCAATAATTAATCAATAATTGCGCTCAATAATTGTAAAATGTTTTCTTTCGTTTAGTGGAATTGTATACAGTCCAAACCGGTCCATATTTTAAAAGATGTGTATTAAATCTTTGCAACTACTTTTAACATATCAGAATGTCATTGTTAAGGTATGATACGGTGAACATACATTGTACGTCCTGTTTCAACTTTGTGTAGTGAACAACGAGGGACCACAAATATATTTTAAACTTCTGTGCAATGCACGTATGTAAATATTTGTATATTTTGATAGTTATTTTAGATTATTATATTCTTTTAGAGAAATCATTTAGTAATTATGCAGCATAATTTTACCCTACTTTATAGGGTATTATTCCTTTTTGAGATTACTTTTTTAGATTTAACTTATGCTATATTTATCAATTTGTAGTCAGTCCACAGTCGAACATTGTAGTAAGTTTGGACGTCATCTTTAGAAGTAGATGTAAAATCGTAATCAGTTTTAAAACGATATTTTCATGTGTGAAATGTGATTTTTTGCTATTTTTCAGATGTGAGGAAAGAAAAAAATATATACACAGAATAACACATCCGTTTTTATATATCACTTGAAATATATTTATAGAAATAACTTTCCTGACTGTTCTTACATTAACGGAACACCAATTTGAATAAATCAATTTATTGATATCAAACTTTGTTCTGTCAGTTTATTATCAACTTTTTATATTATTGAATTAAACTTTTTGAAACTGCTGATGCTACTGATAAATATCCAATTTCACAGTTGGATTTCTTTTTAATTTGTATTGAAGATATAATCTGAACTTAACATCGTTGTAATTTGTTTTCATAGTCACATGAATATAACCACACGAGAATGGTAGATGTCAAATAGATCTAGAGTTTGATTGTCCAACTATGAAATTAAGGAACGAACTTCAAAGGAGAAATAGATGATGTTCAATAAAACAAGAATAGATATTGTTCAATGAAACCGGAGGAAAACGACCCAAGTGATACATGTATCTTGTCTCTGTTATTCTGTTATTCTGCCAAATGTGTCGGAATAAAAGTTTCGAACAATCTCGTTGCACATGCGCACTGGTCCGGTTGAATCGAGAATATCAACTCGAAAAATCGTTCGTCAGTGGTCATTCGGGTTTTTCACGCTGGGCGTATCTGACAGAAATAAAATACAACTTTTAAAAATAATCACAATTTAGAATTTAAATGGAAGCGTTATTTAATATTCCGAGGACTTGCTAATATTCCCAGTACTTGCTAGATTGTGGGTATGTTGTCAAATTATTAATACAAACAACAGCAAGGAGTAGAAATTCACTTAAAGATCTGCCAGATCTGTCAGAAATGCGTATCGTGAAAAATTAGATTGAAATATGTCCACTGTTAAACGCAATATAAGATTTCCTTTTGTTATTTATGAGGTACAGCAGGGTATAGTACATTATGAACAACAAAAATCTCGTTCTGTCAATATAAAGTTTCACTTTGCACCGAAATATAGTTTCTAAAGAAGCTAATGCACACACAGTTGGTTGTCAAATTAATAGCTAACTTCTCATCCAGAACCAATATGGACTATCTGCTTGCCGTTTCTTCTGTCTTACACGAATGACCTGAGCCACCCTGTACGCCACTCAATTTTCTCACAAATTATGGTTTTCAATTTGTGCAGCCGCAGCAAGACAACCTCGAGGCAGACTGTGACATAAAAGGGCACGCCTCCTGTAGGAAACACAATAGCCTTTGGGGACACGGTGCGACCCGAGATCCAGTCGCACGAGAGAATTCAGACATAAACTACGCATCTTCGAACGTTCTTCGATGGACCTCCGACCACATTTTCTCGTCTAGCATTTCGGTTTTTTCCGAAAATTAGCCTAGTTGGTTTAACAGTGGTAAGTTTTAATCGACTTTGCCAAATTTCTCACAGATTGAAAGTCACGAAACTGAGCCTGTGCAGTGTAGTTGGTGTGGCACTGAGCTGAGTCTAAATCTTCAAATGAAGTTGTCTTAAGAACAATGGGAGATTCTTTTGATTTCCTCTGTGTTGGATCCTACTAGCATTTGGCAGAAAATGATGAATTATGGAAAATCTCAATTGGTACACTCACTGTTATGTTTTCTTCATGTTTTCACTTTCGGGTAATACATGTAACCAAAAAAGATTAATGCGAAATAATTACTCGAGTTTTCCCGTATGACACAAAGTTGGCAATATTGTCAACTTTGTGTTACCAATTCAAATGCCATTACTTTCGTCT
>JBCAUG010719533.1:0-27212 GCA_038406175.1 Haplosyllis leylae | reverse complement strand
ACAAAACTCAAATAAGTATTATTTCTACTTTAATATATGGGAGTGTTGTTTCTGCCCCATATAGTTTTCAAGAGATACAGCAACATGACAATTTCCTGTTCCTAAAGTTACAAACCTTTGGGAAAGGGAAAAAAAGCTTTACCCATACCCAGTTCAACATTCGGTACCGATACCTGTGATCAAACGTAGCGTTTTATTTTACGTTAACGGTAACGGTGACGTTCGGTGTGAATAGACCCTTACCCTTTAAGGTTAAGGATTAGCTCAGGAGACGTTGACTTGATCTGCTTCACGACCTCTTCGAACAACACCTCGTCCGGGATCGCGTTCACAACTGTAATACACAATAAACGCTGACGTCACTACACGTTTACACAATAAACGCTGACGTCAGTGTACAGGTCACAGATAAATGTGGTTCCATGGCATCAAGGGGCGAGGGAGGGCTTTTGTCAGTACCTACTAAATTATCTTAACCTTAAACTACATGTTTTTCTTGTGGTGTGATAATTGTGTACTAATAACACATTCTGTTGGAGATGAAGAGCCCGCAGGAAAGAAGCACTCTTTCGTAATCACACTGAATACTGACCACGAACCCCAATCCTTTTTTCTCTTCCTGCTGGGGTGACAAAAGGGTTCCAACCTAATTCCCCCGCCAGAGGGTGTCCTTCATACCTGCTTTCGGGTATCATGAGATAGAGACTCCCGTCCCCCACTCGTTGGCAAAATCACAAACACAACTAAAACAAGAAAGTCCTCCTGTGTAAATGCAAGAGGCACACCGCCCACCATGTACCAAGTGCTCGCTCTGCAGTCCTATCCCGGGGAGGGGGTGGTATCACATCCCTGGCTGAGGGGGGGGGTGGGGGTAGGGGAGGTACTCCATCCCTGCCCCCCCCCTCCCCCGTGCATAGACACCTGTGAAAACTGTACCTTTCCGTCGTACTACGTACGCGAGCGGTAACTATGTAAAGGTAGATTTGAATGCAAATATCCCCAGATGTACATAGCTTTTGTGTGTTCATGGTCCTCGAGATAGAGATAATACAAACACGTAGACAGACAGACAGACAGACTGAGTGATTACGCACCCATGATGTTCTTGTTGATGACAGCAGTGACGCTTTCCTTGATGACTCTGCCGAGGAACTGCATACTGGAGAGATCATCCTTCTGGAGTTCCTGCAGCTCCAACTTCCTCTCCTGCAGGGCATACATAATACTCCTATAGAACTTCTCTGAAATAACACAAGCAGACAATTAGCACAGCTTCCTCTCCTGCAGGGTGTACATAATACTCCTGTAAAACTTCTCTGAAATAAACAAGCAGACAATGAGCACAGCTTCCTCTCCTGCAGAGTGTACATAATACTCCTATAGACCTTCTCTGAAACAAACAAGCAGACAATGAGCACAGCTTCTTCTCCTGCAGGGTGTACATAATACTTCTGTAAAACTTCTCTAAAGCAGGAACTGGTAGTCTCCACAATATCTCACTAATGTCATTAAGCAGGCATAGCACTCATATGTAACTCTAACGATCATCCATACCTTCAATGAGGACTTTGACATCCTGGTACGCAGTAGGAACTGATAGATCCCACACTTTAAGCAGGTATAGCACCAAAGAGGGACTCTAATGATCATCTATACCTTCAATGAGGACCTTGACGTCCTGGTAACGCAGTAGGAACTGGTAATCCTCTCGGTAGTCACTCCGGACTACTTCCTCCACTTCACACAACATACTATTGTAGTGTTCCTCCGAGGACTCATAACGCGCTATATCCTCTTCTGTCTTATTCCGCCACTCCTTTAGCGCCACCTAGTGATCGGAGAAGAAACAGCGCTTGTGTTTGGATGATATAAACATTCAAAAAGAAAGAGCGCTTGTGATTGGATGATTTAAACAGTCAAAAAGAAAGAAGCACAAGTGATTAGACCATTTAATGAAAACAAATAAGCACTGATGATTGGACAGATCAAAGGTAAAGAATTTAACTAATTGGACAATATAATTTCATAGAGAAAAAGAATATCTGATTTTAACTGGATAATTCATGCATTACAATTTGGTTAAAATTTATTTTAATTTAATATAAATTTTTTACTTTTGATTGATAGTTCTGCGCTTGATTACCTGATGGCAGCACCTGTCGAGAATTTTACAGGCTTCGGAAAACCTCTGCATCAACTCCTGAAACAAACAGTAAACATCATGTTTCCTTTGAACATATGAATACAGGTCAGGCACGATTAATTCGAACTGATTCGTCGGCAAGGTTTTGCTTCGAGTTAAGTAGAACTTCGTATTAACCGTGTTCGAATTAACCGTGTCCAACCTGTATTTTATTGGGACTTAAATTGTAGATTTCATCCTTTTCTTACAGGTCGAGCACAGCTAATTCGAACACGGTTAATCCGAAGTTCCACTTAATTCAAAGTTTTTGCTAAATCTTTGCCACTTTCCTATCTTTTCCGGGTTAAAATGCACGGTTAATTCAAACACGGTTAATTCGAAAATCTAAAAGGTGGCACTTGTTTCTAAATGACTTTACGGTTTGCACATAAAGTCTGGTGATTTTTGCACTTGTTTCTGCACTTTACCACATGACCTCATGGTGCAACCATGTAGTGAAAAATTGTTACATCACCAAAATACATAAGTATTATGGGATTTGGAAACTATAAAATCTTTAATTGTTACTGAATACAAAAGAACTAAATAGTTGAAATTAATTTGTAGAATACTAAAGAATAACATGTGAAAAAATGAGTGGAAAATTTTAAATATAAATTTTTGATGAGGGCACTGGGTAAAGTCTGCACTTGTTTCTGCAACATGAAGTGGCCAATAATTAATGTGTTTTTGCATGAAGTGCTGGGCCAGAAACAAGTTCCACCATTTCATTTTACAATTTGAATCTAATTACCCTCATGAATTTAAGGAGCTAATTGCGACTGATCTACCTGGTTATGAAGGCCTCTATTTATTGTGTCACATGCTGTTATGGCATTTATGGGAGTTGATTTCCTGTAAGTGGATCATTGTTGTTCGCGTGTACCACAAACATCTTGGGGCGGTGATCAATTGGGCCAAAGGTGCGTCTGTGGGGCTCTTCAAAAGCTTCTCTTTGTCTGCACTAGCACAACGTATCTCTCCTTATGTCCTGCAAAGTCTATTATCAAACGTCTCTATCCCTCCCTCTCTATCAAGCTACCTTCCTATCTATCGCTATGTAGACCCAGGTCTCTCTCCCTTTATGCCTGCTACAAATCCATAAAAAATGGCGAATTTATACTCGGCCATGGACCTTAGAAAGGTTCCTAAAAGCAAAGTGCAATTCAGCTTTCAAAACCTTGCCTATTGGGTTTGCAATATTTCATAAACAGCCTATTACAATGGTATTTATGGCTACTAAATAAGGCTCAGCCTCTCTACAATGGAGAGATACTATACTCTGAAGAGATTTTTTTATTCATATTCATGCTCCTTCTACAATACAGACAATTCTGTCTGGGGTTTTATTTCCTGCCTACTTCAGGATAATAGTTGCGATTCATGTCAGGCGGTGGCATTCCTGCATCCTAAACCAAACAGACTGTAATGGTCTTACTTTGCTACTTCACATAGGTCTCTTCCTTGCTATAGTGTAGATACGGTAACGGTTTATGTTCTTTGGAAATTAGACCTTTGCTTTCATAATACATGGTCTCTGTCAATGCAGAAAAAAATCAATTAGTAAGTTGACGTACGTCATGATTTCATTCTATTAAGTTAATTGCTTCTGACCCACGAAATTGAAATAATAATCACAAAGACTACCCTTTATCTGGAGATGTAGCACACACATACGTCACTGTGTGGAACAATGTTCCTTTAATTAAAGCAACTTTTACTTTTCCATTCTTTCTGTTATTGTTTTTATTCAAAGTCAACTTGAAACGAGCTGTTGCATTACAACTATTAACTGAAAAATACAGCAGCTTCCGGTTTTACTATTTTCTGACTCAATCACTTTGCTGCCACTTTTATCTTATATTGTGTTGCTTTTACAATGTGACATTAAGCCTTAGTCAGTAAACACATGCGCATACTGGGTGTGTACATGGCATGGACAGATCACGCATTAGTGACAACAGTTCTTTTCACCACAAAACTAATTTTTCATGATTTAATCACTGTTCAATGCCTATGAACTTCTATTGTAGCTTTTGCCAACCGAACATGTGTGCCTGCCGTATCGCAGTACCTTGGTGTCTGGGAGGACCCCGTCCTGGACGACTGTGTCTCGGCGTCGGAACTCGACATGAAGAAAACTGTAAGTACATCATAGAACGTGGAGACGGTTTCATGAGCTGTCTGGGTCATTTGGTAAATTTGGAAACATGTCAAAGGAATCTGAGATGTAATGTGAAATTTGTATAATGTACCTGAGTTTGCGACCACAAGCAAAATTGGCAAAGATTGCTTTGGCTCCAATAGCCATACTAGTTGTTACATGATAGATGTCACTGTTGTTCTCATAAAATCCACAATGCACTCGACGCGTCCAATAACACTGGCTTTGAAATCAGAATTGTTATCGACCAAATGTTTTTGTAATTCACAAACCTGATTGAAATGGAGAAATGTGAATAAGTGTGCGATTGGTTGTAAATTTTCCGAATTTTTATTAACTTGTTAGAAACAAAAGTTTCCTTTTAAAGTTTACATCATACTAAGAAACAAACATATTTGACTCGAAAGATTCTACTTTAGAAAATCACATGAAACCAAGATTCCTTTGAAGTGTGTATTAAAAATTCCAGCCGCTTAGTTTTTCAAAGAAAAAATGTAAGAAGTATCTTTTAAAATAGAAATTCTATACCCTAAGCCAACCAAGTACAAATGAAGCTTTGTACATTAACATTTTTTACATTTTTTCCATCATGCAGATAGAGGAAATGACACACAGAAATCCTGTAAACATATCACAAGTAATAGAGATGGCTGAATCACTCAGTAATCTTACTGCGGCTGATCATTACAGAAACCCTGCAGATATAGCTACAGTTATAGACACTGTTAACTTACTAGTTACAGCTCAGGTACACAGACTATTTATAGCGTGAAAAACGTAAAGATAGAAGGTAAAAAAACGTGACGATAGAACTATGTCTGATTTAAACATTATAACTTGGGAACACCCAATTTTGATTTGTTTTCTTTCTTCCTGATTTTTATGAAAAACCATCTTACAAAGACAATGTCACATTTTCAATCCACCGAAAGAGGCATCTTAAAAGAAATTCTGTTGTGAGTCACTGGGGCCATTGCTAGCACTATTGCTGTGATTTTTTGACACGAATATGGTTGTTTGCAGACAAATGCTGTACGTAATACCCAGAATGGTGAAGATGGTAATCCACTGAAGAGGACGTCCCCTGCCAATGAATCACCCTCTCCCCAAACTGGGCATGCTCAACACTTTGCTAAGGTACAAATGCTTTTGAATTTGAAATTTATTTCTTATCTGAACATGAATTTGATTTCTTATTTGAACAAGCTAAGCAATGTGGGGTTATTATTTCGTCGATGCATTGGTAAAGAAAAATCTGAAGCAAAATCGGATGAAAAAATCTGGGTATGCAGCTTATGGTAGATTTTCAAAGTAAAATATTTGGGTCTTTCATGCTTGCTTTTATAAAAACGGATTTCATGCTATTAAGAAATAAAGTAAAGTCTTCCATCAAGGTAAAGACAACTTATTGCACTTAAACTCAAAGGGAACTCAGAAAACAAATAACAAACTCTCTCCTTTTGGATATAGTGATGCTAATATTAGCCGAGGTAAAGCAAGTTCAAGTGATGTACAAGACATTTGGGTTTGTACTTTACCATATGATATTTTAACCTTTAGGCAATGTACAATTAACATGCTGTTGTTTCTTCATTGCGTACAGGCAATAGGTTCAGTGTTTGATCACCTGGTGCTAGACAGGAATAACCCAGGATGGGCAGCCACTCAGCCTCCTGGGGTGGAGGGCGACGAACTGTTTAAAGTAAGCTTATTTACCACGTAACATGGACCCACCTCGGCTCTAAGCTGTGCGAAGTAATATGCCTGATTAGGTGATGGTGGAGTAGTGTCATTATGGAGGAGACACAAGCGGAGGTCTTTTTTTTCCTCCATGCACAGATGAACAGATTGATGATACAAGATGTAAAAAGGTGTCTTATTTTCTCTTGTGAAATAACAAACTGTGGGATTACCGAGTGCATCCAACGCTTTTCACCTCCAGCTACGAACGTTATGTACCCAAGAGACAACCATCACTCTGCCAAAAAAAAGCATTTTGAGATAAAATAGAGTCCTTGTCGAAGTCTTCATGCTTTCTTCTCACCCATGACAGTGTGTAAAACTCATAGACCTGTACATACAGCTGCTACTCTTGAGATGTATGTAAGGTTGGTCTTTGGTAAAACTACATTCAGCTGAATATTTCTCTTTTGTAATTTTGCTGCAGGTTCTGGAGCGATTACTAGGCTTGCTTGCCGATTGCCTCGACTCGGATGTTCGCTCGAACACAACCCCTCAACACAACGCGGCTATCGCCAATAATCACGGACGATTAGGTACTTTAAAACCATTTACAGCAAAACGTTCCGATGTAATTCTTACACGTAGATCGCATTTGAGACATCTGCCGTCTAACTTATCACAATGGCTAAATTTCATTTTATTTCCCAGCAAAGTTATATGAGTTGATCCCCATTCCCCTGCGTAGCATAGATTATTGCGTAGAATTTGCTTGAGAGTGAATTCAGTCTGTCAATTTAAATTTCATTACTCCCTGAGTGCAGCGAACAGTTCATATGATAAGGAATCTCTTATTGAAGTGGTTTATATGTCACCACGAAAGAGAACAGGTATACTACATAACCAGGTGTATTTATGAATGTATATTTAATATTAGCAAATAATAGAGTTTACCCATAAGTGTATCTGAAGATCACTCCGACCCAAAACTCCTACAAGCAAAATCAAGACCATATGGGCAAACTCTATGGCAATTGGAAAAATTCTAATGTTTGAACATTGATGAATATGAAGTATATTGCATTACAAATTCTTGATAAACGTGGTGTCTTAGCTTTCCTGTTTTCATTAGATAATCATTACAATATTACTGTACAAATAAATTACAATTGTACCAACTTTTGAATATCTCTTTGTCCAAAGAATTCTGGTCTACCACTCACTAGCTTTAGAAGAAATATATTGTCATGCATCAGATAGATTAGAGTTTGTTGCTTCATTAAGAATAATATAAAAATAGAGTGTAAAGCAATATGCTTCGTTACAGAACACGGATCTATTTTTTTATATCACAATGGCTATTTTGACAAATTTACCAACTGATTTGAGCAGCCGTGTGATGGAGGATTGACTGATGACAACTGCACAAAAAAAAACTATTCCAAGTCTCAACTAAATTGATGACGATTTGTGCCATAAGGAGCATTGTGTGATATTTACCAAAGACAAACTAGAGTCTATACATTTTATTACTTTCCTTTTATTCCAGTTTAATGCCTTTTTGAAGCACCGATATATTAATTCTGTTCTCTTAGGCACGTAGTTCATCCTCTGATGATGCAAAGTTTTCTTTATCTGTTTGATATGATCATTGTGACTTTATTATTTCCTTCCTCTGAAATTGATTCCTTTATTATCTATAAAGTGAAACTTGTAAATCTAACAAATGGAGGTTGACATTTCAGAGCCTCATGGTTGATTTAAAAACTGAGACAAGTTTGAGTATTGCTTCATTGGGCAAGAAGCAGGAAGCTTTGCACGACAACATGTCAAATATTACCATTTTCTAAAAAGGAAGCATACAAAGGAAACAGTGTACATTCTTTCGAAAATGTAAAACGAAAACATGAGTTTCAAAATGTTCATATGTTGAATTTTATCTTTTTTTCTATGTTCACCTCAACATTTATTTGCAGCATTTAAGACAGCAATTTATAGGATCTCGGATGGTATGGATGATATAGAGTTCCCTTTGTTCAGTGACAAGGAGGTTTTGAGTACAGACAAATCAGCAGGACACGTTATACTTCCTGCGGCAGCAATCACTGACCTCAACACCACCACTCTTCCAGGTATGTACATTCTTTATTTAATTGTTTTACTCATAAAAAGTTCGAATTAGATTTTATAAAATCATCACAAAAAGTGTCGTGTAACATCCTGTGTTCCCACTACTCCTGGAAAACCTGGAAAAATGAGAGAATTATTTTCAGTCCTGGATATATTGAAATGTTTGAACACTACACCTCCCTTTTTACGGTTTATTGTACTCCACGTCAGGGGGGAATTTACATAGGGTCATGTCCCCAAGAACATGAAATTGTTGAAATAATTTAATATTATTCTCACTCAGATAACATGGGTGTATCTATCGCTAAACTGAGTGCCGCTGAAGTACTTCCAAACCACAATATACTCACGTAAGTCTCACCTCAAAAGGTCATCCGTGAGGACTGCAAATGATAGTAAATAATAAGCTTGTTGAATGAAACTTATCGCACAGCAGTGACGGATCCAGGATTTCCCAGACGGGGGGTCCAACCCCCATGGTGAGGGCGCCAACCTATTATTTTGCCAAATTTTTCCCGAAAATTGCATGAAAATGAAATAAATTGGACCCGGGGGCGCGTCCCTGGCGTCCCCCCCCGGATCTGCCACTGCACATATAAATGGCGTGTTCCTCATATTAATTTTGACTATGTAGGAAGAGTAAAGAGAACAATGTGAACTCTGCTATCTTCACGGTTCTAATTCATCACAGTGATGCCAGGTTCAACAATCTCACACAACCTCTACAACTCTATCTTCCATATCACAATGTAAGTACGATGTGTAGTTTCCAACTTAGAACTTGTTCCTCTAATGTGAAGTCAACGATCGCAATGGTGTTGCGTTGTCTGGTTTTAAAATCCCATGTTTCTCCGTACATTTCAGAACTTCAATGTTTCAAATCCAGAATGCGTACGCCTTCTACACGGAAAAGGGTGTGTGGTAAAAATTTCAATTCGAATTAACTTTTGATTTACTGAAATCTATTAATGGAAAAAAAATCAATTGATTTTCTAAAATGAATTTCTCAGAAACAGACCATGGAAATGGACGCGTCATGGCTGCCAAGTTGTGTCCAGTTCTTCCAAGCACGCCGTCTGTGAGTGCAATGTTCCCGGTGTCTTCGCTGTTACAACCGACATGTACGATGTCAATGTACGTATCAATTCATTTGATATTAATCTTGTTGAATGAAGTATGCTTAGTAGTGAAAGTAGTGGTTTTTCATTCGGTATGATCAGTCACAAGAGCCATCACAAGCAAGAATTGTGGTCTGTGATAATCTTGAAAAAAAAAACGAAATATTTTATATTTTTCCATTTGCAGTGGGACAAGGGTGAAATACCGAACATTTTAATGGACTATCCTTCCTATGTAGGGTGCGCACTGTCTGCTTTACTGTGCCTTATCTCTGCTGTGATGTTAGTTTATCTCAGGTATGCGAATACATTTTATTGTCAGCATGTTCTGCAGTGAATTTGGCATTTAACGAAATCATAACAAAATGCAAATTACTCTTAGGTCACGTTAGCTTAAAACCTCCATATAAATTCACGTAGATCATTAATATGATGTCAAGGGAAATGTAACATTAATAGTGAAGTTGACTTTGCCAAATTTCTGGGTAGGTATGTGAAAAATTAATTTGCTATTTTCACTTACTGTGGGTTTTTCAAATCCTGTACCGCATTCAATTAGACAAATTGTTCGCAATTGCGATATATCTACATGAAAAGGACCATTTATTGCAATGAAGTCATCTTACATCTGACAAGAACATAATGTCATCTGAAAAGCTGTCACGTCCTGCCATCTGCAGGAGACATGAATCAAGCTGAAATGTTTCTTGCGCCACCACCACCAGATATCAGTACTTTTACCAAAAACAGTCATGTTGTATCTTCCCTTTCAGGACAGCGTCCAAAACTGCCGCAATCCACAAAAACTTTGCTGTATCCATCATCTGCAGTCAAATCACCTTCATGGTCGGTATTGACAAGTTTCAGTATGTGGTAAGTCTTCAAGTCATCAAGTTGAAACATTGTCATCAATGGTGATCTGATTTAATGGCATGCTACAGATAATGTTATAATCTAAGGCTCGAGTTAACCTAAGATGTGGATAAAAAGAACATCAGTTAGTATGTTGGATAAAAAAATGTCCTACCAAAACAAATTTGCGATATAAAAATTATGAATTAATTGCTGTCTTAGTAAGACCGGTTCTCAGGAGTTCACTTTCAATTGTATACTAATATGCCTTTCACATAAAGAACGCCTAAAAAGCAGAAATAATTTTGAAATCAAAACGATAATTTGTTGCCCTTGATACAATAACGAATATCATTAGTTTTATCTTTTTGTTTTTATTTTTCAGCTACTGTGTCATATAATGGCCATCATGTTCCATTATTTCTTCCTGGCCACGTTCTCGTGGCTGATGAACGAAGCGTTTAATTTGTACATAGTCATCACCTATGCTGCCCATTCACACGGGGATCAGGAAGGTGGAAGTCAGTGGAGATACTACATTCTCGGCTGGAGTAAGTATTAAGCAATACTCACGAATCATAAATGAAATCTAAACCATTTGATTTTCCATGTTTAATGACAAGGGAAATCTCACAAGAAGACCTTTAATTTGAGCTAACTAGTTGTGGATTTGTTTCAAAGCAATTGTGCGGAAATTCTTAGTTATTTCATCGTATCACTTTACGGTTAACACGTCGCTGGCACAGCACAAACTTCTATTGTTGCAAAGAGGCAAAATAATATGTGCTACGTGTTCACGTCATATCTACTTTATATTCAAAGTTGCAAAACTGTGTAAAAATCCAAACTCATCTGAGGTTCTTCCTTTGTTGACCAGAACCATATCCTCACCGACACATCAACTCGGTGATAAAAGCGCCAGCGCCATCTTGTGACAATTCAAACATCGAGAAATATGATGTATGGCCTTGTTTCTAATTGAACACATTTGTCATGTGAGTTATCAGCGGTGCTACTACACGCAGATAAACAGTCTAAATGAATGTGATTGTGATGTATCATCTCATACTACTGTGTCATATTGTAATTTAGAACTTGCCATAGAAGGGCCATACTATCAATTGGTTGACTGTCACAGGGGACCAGAAGTCATTGGTAGAAAAAGTTGCATTTCATAACACATATTTTCCAGCTTGTGGGCAGCAGATTGATCTACAGAAGAGTATCGACTCTGAAAATACATAGCAAATAGGTTTTCTTCTTGCTGCGAGTAATACGTCATATTTTTGAACTTCACTTTAGACAATTGACATCTTATTATTATGAGACTTCAGTGTCTTGCTTCTGGTCTCTAGTGAAATGATATATCTTAGGACCACCATTGGAAACACTGCGAAACCTTTCAGGCTGGCAGGTCATCAACTGTTGGTGTATCCATATTTATTTGCTGTAAATTTGATCAAACTTGAGAAAGTAAATGGGAAATAATATTCTTCATCTAAACGTACAGAACATCTTGATTTCTGCAGAGCAGATAACCGTAATGAATTGTCCAGTATCTTGAGTTCATATCTGGTACAAATAAGAT
Organism: Haplosyllis leylae; assembly: GCA_038406175.1. Classification (NCBI taxonomy): domain Eukaryota; kingdom Metazoa; phylum Annelida; class Polychaeta; order Phyllodocida; family Syllidae; genus Haplosyllis; species Haplosyllis leylae. The sequence goes on along the minus strand of JBCAUG010719533.1, from coordinate 15,498 downwards.
ACGACAGCATTGATATAATGCAGGCATTAAATACTACAAGGAAAGGGAAGCGAGAGTAACGCGACCAAATTAAGCTGCGAAGATTTTAATCGAGAATTGTGGTCGCATTGTCTCCATGAGTGAAGTGGCGCGGTAATGAGGCGCAATGAAAGATGAAAGATGGCTCGAGATGAGTATCAATCTGTGAATCTGAGTGGAGAAAACTGTCAGAAGTGCACACTGTGAACTGGTCTCATTTACTTCCAACTGCCAAACTTCACCAGCTTCTGGCACAAAGTTATGGCAGTCGTGTGCCTGTTATGTCACACCAGCAAATATTCACTTTCAATGTGTCATTCTCAATTTCCCAAGATGCACATTTACAAAGTTGAATATTTAAAACCTGTCGAGGGTTGGAAAATCACAATTTTTATTTGACGCAGTCGCTTATAAAAACCTAAAATCTCACATTAATCATCACCATGAGAGAAAAAGATTGTAACTTGACAGAACAGTTTTTCATTGAGTATTTCTTATAAACTGCTGACTAAGTTAGCACAGAAAACTTTACCTCGGCTTAGATATGGCCATCCTGAACGATACCTCTTCGCGTTTTAAGTGACAAAGATGCAATTTTAAACATAGATCTATCCCTAACGCTTTTGCATTTAACTTAGAATTTCTGTTTGGGCGATCTTTTTTAACATGGACAGTCCAGTTTGGGCGGTCTTTGTTAACATGGACATTCCAGTTTAAGTCTGAGGGTCTTTTGTTAGTTTAAGGTTGAGCTGACACTCTGGCACCCTTTTGCAATAGCCTGAGAAATGGCAAAGTAACAAAGATTGGGAAGGAACAAATTGTACTTGAAGACTTATTACGAAACAATTCCAATCCTCATTTACTATGTGTCCTTAAAAGGGAAAGTTACGTTTTGGATGTTCATTAGTCGCGACGTCTCTTAAGAGCGGAGCGATTTATCTCGTCACAATGGTGTCTGTGCGTTGGTGTGGTTGGTTGCTTACTTGCTCGTGGCCACTTTTTTAAAAAAAATTGGGGGACGCAAGTCCTTTTTGTGGGGTCACTGATACCCCTGTTTTGGACTTCTGAAACCTTAAAGTAACCTCAAAGTGACATTTTGAACAACTTTGATTTTTGGATCCACTCCCTATCCCTCCCAGATTACACTGGATTTGGATTTCAGACATCATTCCCAACAAAAATTATGTGCAAACTCATGGCCTAAGCCAAAGAAAGGTTTACAAAAATAGCTGCCAAAGGAGACCCAAAATATTTTTATTATTGAATTTCAAAAATTTTAAACCAAACTGTGTTTTGGGAGATTCTAAGCATTTGACTTTTTTGGACATTTTTCAAAAAAAAACATCACACCAGGAAAAAGTCATCAGAATTCAAAAAATTTGAAACAAAATGTATCTCAGATGATTATGAGAAAGTCACTTTTTTTTCAAAAAAATTGTTTTTCACTAAAACTAATCAGATTTTAAAATTCATCCAATTTCAGTGAGCTGTTTCATAACTTTGTTCTTTAAATGGAAATATTTATTGGTAAAATCTTATGATACCTGAAAAATCTGAGATTTAACAGAATGGAGCCTTCTCATAGGTTGAAATAGAAAGTCACTTGTGATAATAAGAGATTTGGCTCAAATTCAAGACAAAAAATACAACTGATAAAACAGCAATGCCATTTTTTTTTTGATAAAGACACAACAGGAGATCAGGAGTTCTCCAACAGTACAAATAGCATCACATTAGGACATTGTACAAAGGAGGTTACAAGCAAAAATAATCACCACTACAAATGAAAGAAAACCACAATATTGAACAATTTGTAATGTATCAGAGCGCTATGTATGAGGTTTGAAAAAAAGGAACTTGACATGTTGAAGTTCCAAGTCAATGAGGTCAATTTTAGGTCAAAGCTGAAGGTCATGAAAATTACTCCAAAATATATTGTATGCAGTTTTTGAGAGTTTTGAGACTTATCATATGCGGCCTCAAAATTGACCTTATTAACTTGGTACCTGATCAAGTTCCCTTTTCTGCAAACCTCACTCATAGCTTAGATGTTTTATTTTTCACACATCACCACAGCTCGCATAGGGTCATATGGCTTCCTCATTGGAATATTTTAACCAAAATGTGTTTGTGTTTCAGTAGATTCCAAGCAACTCAGGCTCTCTATCATAATTTTTTTATCTTTCTCAGCAACTCTCTTTCTCTCTCTCTCTCTCTCTCTCTCTCTCTCTCTCTCTCTCTCTTTAGGTCACTAGTAGTGCTTCTGAGCCCAATGTCAGAGCTAGGATGACATTCTGGGGTATTCCTCACAACTGAATTTAAGGGCAGGCACTAGGTCCTGTCCTCCAAACAGTGGTCCTTGTCCTCTCTAATGGTGTGCTTTTGACAACTGGAATGCAGTGGATTGGCAATACACTATAGCTATTTCCAAATTCTGACCTTTATTGGAAAGGTGCTAATTGGGCAGGGGAAAATAGAAAACTCAGAATGTGAAATGAGGACAATTTCATAAGTGGGTTCCAGTACAGAACCTTGGGTCTGATATCATGATTAAACTGGGCATAATGTACCTTGGGGGTCTGTTTATGGTCTACGATGAGGTCAACTGGGAAATTGACCCTGAACCTTGTAAGGCTCTGGTATTTATAGGGTTGGGTTGGAGGGTATCAAATGAGCCATTATTCTCATTAATGCATGAGAATTAGCCTCCAAGAGGGTGGTCAATACAAGGCTACCTGGGGCAGGAGAATGAGCCCAAGCCTGTCCTTTTGCGCACCAGCATAACCAGACAAGCTGTTTGCAGGAACATTATACTGTTCTGAGTAAAGAACTTACCAAGGACCAGGGCACGGAAAGAGGGATATGAATGGGAAAGTGGAAACACCTTGACATACTTATCTTTCTATCCAGCTAAATCATAGTATCGGATAGGAGGCGACACAATTCTGGCAAACATTCTTATTTTATATTCATATCTGTGTAATATTTATTGTATTCTATTTCAGTTTTACCCGGTGCTCTTGTGGGTGCGTTCCTGGGTACACACACTGATGATTACTATGCACCAGATATGTAAGTAACTTCTGTACTCCTTCCAAAATGGTTGATTCCAAATTCTTAAAGAAAATAGTACGACGTGCTGTGCCAGCGCATTGAGCGAAGTTTTTGTCAACACTTCAGTTTGAAAATCTGTTCACCGGTTGTTTCCGTTGATTCCTTGTCGTCTTTGACCGTAAAGTTAATGAAAATAAACGGAATCGTAATGTATGAACAGATTGTAGTTTTACTGAAAGAGAACATTTATCACTTGATTCAATAGTAACGTTCTGGTTGAGATAAAACTTGCAATATTTAATCATAAAGCATGTGTGACTACCCGTTGAATAGCATCGAATCATTATTACTGCCATACCACCTGGCATGTATTTCCAGGTCTGTCATTATACCATCACTATTCGAATCTTAAGTTTTCACTTTAGACATTTTAAGTTTATTGAATTAAGGTACAATACTGGTAAGTGCTTATTGAGGTGGGTTTCTTCTGAGGGGGAGCCTGAAGATAAATATTTAACTAGCACCATCCTGTCTTTTATATGTCCGGAAAAAGTACCAATATTGGCTGAGGTAACTGGCAATTTGTGGGGATAATATTTGCGGGATTGCGGTTGCCCATTCAAAGTAATGTGTGAGGTTGGGATAATGTGATATGAATGGTAATTGTAAGTAAGATTGGATAATGGTCTTTAATAATCCAACATGATGAGAGCCAGTTGTTCATATTGTGGTGCAAGATGAGCTCACAACAATTACGCATTCAACATGGCCACATGCAAGCGGGCAAAAATTACACACATCTCACTTGAAAGCCAACAAAAGGTGCAAATAGAGAACTTTCAAATTAGGCAAATGGCGTGGAGTAGAAGCACACGTGAGCAACCCAATATATCAAACATAAAACACGCTTCTCTATTTACTTTTAAATATTGACTGGCAAGATTAATACAATAGATCTTGTTGGTACTCAACACTTCTCAGTGCCAAATACCTGGCCTGTTCAAACGGAGAAGCGTTTACGAAGCACAACTAGAAGTGCTTCAACCATTACTGGTAGCTAATTTAGCAACTTTGATCAGCAAACTTGTTCTATGTAAATTGAAGCGACAGTTCTTTCGGCACGCGGCGATGTGAATATCTGGTTACTTATTAAAGCAGACAGTACGTGTTCTGGGGACTTTGCGGCGAGTCAAGGTGTTTGCTGCCCCGCTACAATATGAATATTTCATTGTTTGATGAAAAGATTGGATTTTACAGGTAGATCAGATGTCCCTGCAATATATGCTCTTAGCTTGTTGACTTTTGTTATTCTTAAATGTCGCAGATGCCTTGAAAAGGAGGGGCGGTCTAAAAGTTCAGCCAAGAGACACTTCTTCTGCTTGGAACTTTGTCGGGCTGCGTGTCTTATTTTGTGAGTTGGTTAAGTGTTTCTGGAAAAGTAACTTATGGATGTTTCCCATATATATTATTCTTCCAGGATTAAGTTTTGATAAGAAAGTTTATTTCAATGACTCTCAAAATTCTTTGCAGTAGTATTTCTTGGAACTGTGTTTCAAAAAATTCAAAATGTGATAATGGGTTGCCTAACTGGAATCTTTGAAATGAATTCATCATTATGTCAGAAAAATCGACATAAAAATTATGAAACGAATTAATGTCACATTTTATGCAAGCCTCGATAAATATAGCAGTTTTAATTGCATTGTAATTTAATACATTCGACATACCCTAGAGAAAAGTGCTGAAATATGTTTCTGTGCTGTGAGGGACGAAATATGCAGATAAATCTAAATACAATCTGCTATAATATTAAAGAAATAAATGGATGTTCCCCAAAGCAAGATTGAGAAGTATATAAAGGAACACAGGTGCGGTGGGTATTTATCCATCAACAAATGTAAATCTGCTAATCAAATAAGCACATCTTTTTACGTCAACTACCTTTCTCTCCCATTTAATAGAAAAATTAATTAAATTCACCTGAATCTGACTAGCATATTAAAGGCATCCTATTTCAAGTTGGAAATTTGTACAAACTTTCCTGTTTCTGCCTAGTCAGGAAATTTTCAGTTGAGGATACGTCAATTCTTTTTACGGCAGTGACAAACACAAGACAAGGAGGGTAAATACGGACTATTCCATTTCACAACGGCTGTTAACTTAACCTGATTCCACGCCGTGATTTCGGAAATAACATTGCTTACAAATGAAGCAAGTAAATTCCCTACATATCTAGTACTGATGACGTTCAGTAAGCTAGCACCATGGCACGTACAATAATTAAACAAGCATATTTTCAAAAGAGATGCTTGCCCAAGGGTAACCTACTTTCTGACACTGCAGTCAATGGAACTGCAATTGAATTCTGTACGAAGTTTTCCATCATAGTAAAATGAAAATTCCGAAACAACTACTGAAAGCAAAAGGTTTGATCCAGCTCTTCCGCATTATAATACGAGATGCTACAATCAAGGGATGTTGCACTTACAAATAAGGTGGCGTTTGTGAGATATGAGTTCAGGATGATAGGATGTGTGTCGTGACTGGATCTAAACAAGTGGGGTCTGAAGGCTTCACCCTGTGTCACTCAACTGTGGTCCTAAATTGAGTTGCAGTATTTATGAAAGCACAAGTCATCTGTAGGGTTATTATAACTGCACATTTTAGTGCATGAAGCCTGTCAAAGATCATCACACTAGCACTTAATATGAATTAAGCGTTATGAAGGCTACACATGATCCTTGGCAGGAGATTTCATGATGGCAAATACAGCTATTGTAGACTCGGAGACACCCTGGGTGAGGGTAATTGAGGCAGGAGCAGTGTATAGTGTGACCTAACTTTATTAGCCCTACCACAAGGTGAGAGTGAAGTGACAGATACTCGTGCGCATGCATAGATATGCTTCATCCATACCCAGATTGCCTCGCAATATTCCTACATTGCCTGCCATATTCCCGCTGTGCTCACAAGTGCTAACACTCTTTAATAAGCATATTCTTCGTGACACGAAAGAGTTATCCATACTTCTTAGATGTTCTGGGATAAATAAATACCGTGACTCGAATCATAATCCACATTTTCCTGCAAAGGTCTGAAAATTGATATCATTTTCTTGTCAAAAACAGGAACAGCTCTATTGGAAAGTGCTGTGAAAGTTTTGTGGCCGTTTTGGTCAAGAAAAACGGTGTTTCCCAGGGCTTGATTATCTTCACTAATCGCAACCTTAACGTTAGGCCTGTATAGGTAGGTGGTCAAATTTCACATTTACACCCATGTGTTGCACCCTTTTTAAATATGTGGCGAATGTTGCAACAAATTGTAATCTAATTTGGTACTGATCATAATGTACGCTACAGACTATTCCCTCTGTGCAATTTATAAGGAAAATATCCCGAAAAATTGGTTCCAATTCAATGGCCAGATAAACTAAAATAATGTTTGAAACGGCAAATCGCGACGCAAATAGTTGAGAACTTGTTTACATCAATATCTTTAACCAAAGAACCCCTCTGTAAAGTTGTCGTTGGTGAATCCAAGTAAATTTACTTCACCAGTCAGCTAACGTTGGAAACTGCCAAACGGTAATAAATAAAAAGACTTTGTCTATTTGATTTTGGACTCCCACAAAATAACTCGTAGTCGACGGAGAGAAAATATTGCCTTGTTTCCGTGTGTAATTTGATATGACTTATTACGAAAGACAAACTTCAAAATTAAGGAAACCATATCTGTAACAAGATTGCTTCAGCTATTGCCAATTTGGTAAAATAAATATTCAATCTGTAACCTATGTCGCCAATATGGCAAAGCAATCTTCTCGGTTGTCTCAACTAGCCCCTCAGAATCGCAAACACCCCCACCGAGAAGATGGACTCTAGTATAGTAGACATGAAACCGATTCAATTTGTAGATTTGCGGAATTTATTAGGGAAAATCCTTGAGAGAGGCGGGGTAGCTCTCCCTGAATGTGTCGGTTTATCTGGCTCAAGTGGTCGTCTTAATTGTACCTACAATATTTGCCTCTATTAGGGAGTCGCTTTGGAGTCATTCATTTTCGTCTTATCGCGTTGGCTGTCCTGTCCAAGACGCCATGACATATGTAAAACCAATAGTTTTCAATTACATTCTGCAGAAAGAAACCTCGCAATAGCTTCACTTCCAATTAGTTTATTATCTCATCCATTCTCGGTGCGGTACAAGGAGAGGCCTTTTAGAGTCTGAGATTGGGGAGGAACATCGCCGCGTATCGTATAACCAAACGTAGAAGCAAATAGTCAATTTGATATGGTAGAGTTACTTGAGTGGTTGTAGCTTTATCTTAGCAGATGATCTGCGCAATGTGTCTGTGGCAGAGACAGGTTTCTATCATCAATCATGCGTATCCTGCCACCATCTTCCCCTCCCATACATCCCATTCATTTTGCCTGCTGTAGATCTCGCCCTATCCCGAATCATCCCGGATTGCCTGCTGGATCCCCTTGCAGCAGATTGTGGTGCGGACCCTAGCACTCTGGATTATGCCCTCGTCCCTATGTTGTACAATTACCATAGACACGCGAGCCAACCTACACCATTGCAGTTTAATAAATTAGCCACCAGAGGGCTAGCTATCATCCTGGTCACAGTGTTAGAGAAGTGTACATCTTATTGGTTCGGACAATAGAGATCCTATTGTCGACACGATGTCTCCACAGATCATACTCAGAGGAGGCAAATCCCATTTATAAGCTATAATTCAAAGAAATGGTTGTTATGCAAGGTGCATTTCTGTAACTTAAAACACTATTCCGATCTAGCTATTTTGTTTTCAAATTGCAGGTGCTGGATAGCTTGGCAGTATATCTGGCTGTTTCTGGGACCAGCAATTGGAATTGTTACCGTAAGTGTACTAACGTACCCAAACTTTTATTGACAAGATTTGCTGTTCATGTTTATTAAAAAAGTGATTATTGTTTTGCATTTTCAGGTTACAATATTGGTGCTTATATTTACTGCAAAAGAACAACATGAAAGTTCATACTCCAAGAACGAAGCTACTAATAAAATGATATTGTAAGCAGCACAGTTTTTTTCTGTGGTTAATAGAAAGTAGCACTGAAGAAATGAAGAGCAACATCATTTCAAATTAACAAAAACCCTGGTTGAGATTTAGCTTTTCTTTTTAGAATCCACTCTCGTGCATTATGGACACAGACCATACTTCTGGTAATATGCTGGTTCTTTGCCTTTCTCACGTTGAGGATGAGAGGGGTCATCATTAAATACCTGTATGCATTGTTCAATACTCTTCAGGTGAGATATGGTAATCCTAAAAATAAACCGTAATTTTTAATGCAAGGTTGACTGTAAAATTGAATCACCAGCACTGTGGTTTTATTTTGTGTTATTGTCTTTTTCAGGGTGCTTTCTTTTTGGTATTTTACTTCCTGTTGAATGATGAGGTAAGTTCAATGTATTTTGTTTATTTTTATTTTATGAAATCATGAAACAGCACACTATTCATTTACCTAAACATGCCATTTACTGGAACTGATGGGAAGTGCAAACGAATTAATCATCTTGGATTGAGGGTCACCTATCCATGAATTATTCAGTAAATATTTCAAGAAAAGCATTCAAGCTTGTAAAACAATTGTAAGGAATGTAAATGAGCATATTTGATTGTTATGCATTAAAGTGACACCACACTCTCATGATCTGGAGGGCACATTGATGTTGTTACAATCAATTGCCTGCAATCAATTCCTACAGTTATGTATCTTCATTCTTATTCATTGATAGTGCTATGTTATTACCCATAAGGCAATGTTGGCATCCTGATTTAAGCAACATCCCCAAAGCTGTTTGTTACAATATTTTCTAATAAGCATAGGGTTTACGAGATAGGTAAACTAAACATCAAGGAAATCAAGTTCACAAACCAGTAACAGAACATCATCTGAACATTTGAAGTAGAGACAGTTTTTCACAAGTTGTTGTTAGTTCGTTCTAGTTCCAGAAATTCATAACGCATTCTTTAATTTAGTGCATTCCAGCGAGCTGTTTTGTAACTCTTAGTTCAAACATATTTCAAAGACCCTCAAATTTACTAAAATTTTTGATCGCAAGTTTATAATCGAGAACGGATTCAATTAATCAGTTGGGCAACATTCCATCACGGAGTTCGGTTTGCCAGGAAACAATTGACCTTTGAGGGGAAGTTGGAATTATGCAGCAAAGATTCCGGTGTTTTCGACTGTGTAATGTAATCATATGAGTAGCTTCCTTTTCCATATTAATCTGGAGAAGCCACTCGAGCGTGAGCAACTTTACAAGTGAGAATCGTCCATCACTGCGCTTGATTCAGTAACTAATGATCTTCATTGCGTTTAATCTACATAGATTATTGTTATTACTACAATATAGGACGATAAAAGCTTCATGCTGTATGGCGTTTAGGAGGTCTTTAAGTCACTTCATTGCTTAGTTTTGTGAATGACCTTTCATTCGTGATACATGTATGATGGATGTAGGAAACAATCAGGATGAAGAGCCATCCTCACTAGATGTACATTCCACAAAATGTACTGAATAGCAAATGTGCAATTTTTTCTTTATATTCCACCCAGATGAATATTGCAGTTCTTTTAGTGTTTTCTAAATAGTATTGAAAAAAATTGTATATAATCCACTCGGTTCTTCACCAAATCAACACAAATTTATTTAGGCCATAGAAAAACTACGATGTCTCTTCACTGGGTAACTCAGAATTAATATCATTTTTTAGACGAACAAAAATCATCACTTTAAGAGAATTGTCAAAGAAATCTTCAAATCCTTCTCAAAAGTGTTGATGCAAACTTACATTTAACAGAAAGGATGGAATTTGTTAGATAATGCAGGGAGATAATGTAGCTGCTTGCAATGTGTAATCTCTCAGCACTGCAATCTGCCTGAGAAGCTTTCAATCTGTCCAATACTCTGAACACTTGTCTTTTGTTAATTTGAAATGAAAACTAAAGCACGACAAAGTGACGCGTGTAAGGTGTAGGGATCAGTGTGAGTGATGCGGTGTGGTCGAGACCCCTCTCTGATGAACGCATTCTTACTCCGCTGTCTAATCACTGTATTGTCACTGTCTTCTGTTAACTGCAACTATTTCTGTCATTGTGTCTCCTAATGAAAGATGTGGTACCTTAGAACTGTTATTCTTTCCCAATGAGTCTACCAGCCTAAGTCGAACCACTTTTATCTGGTCACCTCCAAGCAAAAATGTCAGATGACAAGAGACGTCAAATCTGATTGTGTTTGCCATCGGAGATGATGTATGGCTGACTGGGGAGCTGGTTTACAGCTCTGCTTTAGATTACTGCACAGCTTGGGTCAAGATGGCATTGTTGGGATTATGCTGTGGTCAGCTCCACTGTGGCATTAGAGTATTGTGATGAAACAGTTAAAACAGTTATCAGGGTGTGATCAGCAGCTCCAGTCACACTGGATTAAGCATCATATTTATCATTACTAATCCCTCCTGTGGTGGTCAGAGATGATGAGGTCCTCTCTGCACAGAGGTTCCTGCACTCGCAGAGGTGTCTATCTCTACCTCCCAGATCACTCCGACGCCTTCCACTACAGACTAATTTGGCCTAATTGCCAGCTCCTGCCCACTTTACTGCAAGATAGATGTGTGCTCACTTAATACCCACTCTGTGTGAATCCTTCATCCACTCACTAATCCAGATTCAGGCTGACATGACCAAGATTCTCGCTCAATGCCAACCCACTAAATCCATTACAAATTACTACACTTATTCCTTTATGATTTGCATTAGTGGTGACGTCCATAAAGTACAGAGCAACTCTAGTCTAGTCAGCATTTTGTTACTGGGAACAATTTCAAATTTCCGTGTGGACATTATTGTGCCCTTTAGTGGAAATTTTATTGCCATTTACAGAATGCAAAATATATTGAAACAATTCGAGAAGAAGCTGTTACGATTACGTTGCAGCGGTGATAATGGTTGATGGTTACAGGCAGTTGAGTGTAACTGCAGAAAGGCTGAAGGCTAATTAGTCCACTTTTCTCCATAGAACTTCCCAGGATCACCCAATCTACACCCCAACTTCATCACACTCCCTATTGCCTCACAAATTTCAGCTAAAACAATTTCTCACATATGACCCCAATTTAAATAAAGCTGTCTGTGTGTATTATCTGGCTAGAGACAATATGCAGCTCTCGCAATCCGGCAATGAGTGGAGTCCCCCCTGTGACCTCCTGTTAACTACCTGCTGCCTGCACAAATCGGTTTCCATTCATTGAGGTGAGAGGGTTGATATTACTTCTAAGATTGATGTTCTAACATCACGCAACGCAATGGCTACACTTTGAAAAGTCGCTAACTTTTAATTCTCTTAACTCTTATTTACTTAGAATTTGATTTTACAGTATCCTAAAGGCGTTATTTTTAACAAAAACGCACCACGCATCTGTTGTTGAGTTTAAACCTAGAGTTAAGTTAATAACAATTATAGTTTAAAACTGGTATGAATTGAGAGTGCAGTCATCATTGGATTATTTGGGAAGCTGCACCTTAACAGAATCAAACCTTTTCTCTCTTGATCAAAGGTTTTCTTTGTTCGATCCATCTTAAAGCTAAAAAACACTTTTGTTCGCTGATCCTTGGTGATTTATCTTTAGTTAAAGTTAGCAAGTGCAAAATATGTTCATTTAGGATTAGTCTGCACTGTAGCGCAGTTTGTTTCCATGAAGAATGAGGCCTTATGGAGGATTTGAAAGTGATGACCTTTAACGTTTGCTCACCTTCTTTCCAAGAAAGGGCTGGTGCATGAATGCAAAAAGGAATTAAAGGAGGATAACAAATGGCGACTCATCCTTCATTTGGTCGGCAAAATATGTTCTCAGCGGATTAAAGGCACCTAAATCACACCCTCTCTGAAAGAGTACCCCCTAATCCATTTATGTAGAAGGGTATATGCTGAGATGTGGCAATATGTGGGGATTGGTAGAATCAAGATTATGGAGGGCTCTTACTTTGGATCTATGTCACCATAACCAACCATTATCCGCCTCTGGTCTGACCCGCCTGACACCCACTGTGTGCTGAGGTGCACTTGTGAGCTTATGATAATGTAGAAAGGTGTGAGCGATGTTTGGAGATCAGATGATCAAGAAACGGATGGGCTGACCCCGAGGCCAGCTTTGTGGGTCCTGCGGTGTTGCTAAATCTCTAACTGCGGTGCCTGATGCAACCTCTCGGCGCAGTAAAGTCCCTCTTAAATCTCCCAAATCCGTCTGTCAACGTGCGCTCTTTGCACCTTCTGCATCATATTTTGAGATAAATGATGTGTAAAACAGGATTATTGTCATGCGCATATAATACAGTCTCCCTGTTTGACCATGCAGCCCTTTCGGTTTTATGAATAGCATACATCAGCAACGGATTAGGGGACATGTCTTATGTTGACGGGCTAATCCCGTCTTTGATCCCTTGGCAGCTTCTTCCCCTCGCCTGAAAACAACTTACATGAGCCATCTCATCCTTCAAAGCTCAATTTATCATCAAACTTGTAAATATCTTGCGAATATCCTAACTTCCAGTGAATCCTTCACCATTAAAAGTCCAGTAGGCGGTTCTCAAGAACGACAATGGAGTTTTCTCTAAACGCAGCAGAACTTTCATTGAATTCAGCAAATTCAGGGAATCTGAGAAATCACTGAAGTATGAATTGGGTTTAGTACAAGGATCTGCTCTATTGCCTGTGGCTCTGATGTCTAGTGGTATAATCTCTGTCTCTTACACAGGAGAACTTGGGTTCCAACCCCACATTGCTCATTTTAAAATTTTTAATTTTTTTTATCAGCGAATTCAGTGAAAGCATTTAGAGAAAACTCCATTGATGTTACCTAACCGCGATTAGAACTTAATCTGCTTAACCATATCTGCAACAGTTTCTGGGCGGTACAGTCCATTTTGGACATTTTTTAATTTACTCAGGAATCAGTCAAACATCCTTGCCTCGCATTCTTCAAATTGAGTTTGCAGCATAATGAATTCTCTTACACACCGAAAGGTACTTTCGTTTTCGCCGATTAGGAATGTTAAAGAATAATGTATCAGTATTCATATACACAGTGAATCATAGCATTCACTGAAACTTCTGAAAAGGTTAATCTGCTACATATTCGTTTTAAATGCATGTGATTTTAAAACAAATCAAGAACATTTGTGTACCTTCGTATGTGGCATAAAGACAATATCTTTTCTATAAAATATCTTGAAATTCTTCAGACGAAACTGTTAAATGTTGGATGTTTACATTAACTGGTCAAAGTATGATAGCCAGTGTCTACGGAGTCGGAAGGTTATGCACAATGATGGAGAGCAGGTAGCACGTTCATTGATCACATTTATCCATGTCACAGTCTCGCAACTGAGAGATCAGAGGGTCACCACCAAAGATGTGAAACAGCACTAGATTCCTCACCCTTGGTGGTCAAAACAGATCCTGATAAATCAGGGTCAGGAAAGCGTGTGGTCCGTGAGAGGTTATGATTCACCAAGTAGGGTCACAACTTTGGGGCACAGGACGAGACTCTGGGGCTTACCAAAGGGCCAACATATGACTGCCCAGGTCACTAAAGCAAGACTCAAAGAAGGCAAGGGTCATCATTGTGATGGCCAGATCGGAGTTCTGAAACATGCCAGATTTACCATTAGGAAGCCATGGGTGGTATGAGAGGAAATTAAAGCGTGGAAAACTCGAATAGGTCACGCCAGAACATAACCTTTACTGTGTGTGGCACATGTTAAGAATCCTTTCTGGGACAAAGAATTAGTTTTACTGAAGTGAACGTCACTCGGTAGTAACTAGGCATTCCTTCTTAAGTAACCAAAGGTATACTTTCTTTTTTTCGTTTTTTGGAGCACATTTATACTTTTCATTGGACCACGGAAACACCTTTTTTGGACTTCTGGCGATATCTGCTCTGTGTTTCAAAGCCAAGTGGATTTCCTCACTTGTGTGTTGTTTGTTACCTATGTGTGGTGGACGACTCACAATCACAGTCGTGGCAGTTAGGCCCCTTGCCCAAATACTTTTTCAAATAGTTCTGGAAGTCGAACCTGTGCATCTAGTATGCTGCTGACTACTCAGCCACTGGAGCTCGACGACCAAACATGAGCTAGTACAATTTTGGTTTGATGAAAAAGCAGCACGTACAAATATTTAATGGTCAGTAGTGAGAGCAGTTTCGTTTCTCTTGACAAGTTTCACATCTGAGTCCGAAGATTATTTCATTGACTTCAGACATGTCGAAATGCTTGTTGCGCGATGGATATTATTAACGCTTCCACTTTTCTAACTGTATCAATTGAAACTAAACTATATCACTCAATATCTTTGATGTAAATTTGATTTAAATAAATTGTAGCAAGGGTAACGTTTCCAACTCTTTTATTTCAGTTGTATTCATACCAGTACTATGAGACCTGCACACATTCTTCATCATTTCACACACAACAGAACTCGTTTTAAGTAGTTCATTTTAGATCGCTTATTGACACATTTTGGTGTGGGATTGCTAATTAGTCTGATATTACTTAAAAAGTTCACATTTAAAACGAAGCCGAAATTTGATTCACCCTCCATTTATAGACTATAGATCGTAGTTCAGATGATGAAGCATCAAAGCTAATACAAGTAAACAGACCGGCCTATCAACTTGTCTGATTAAAAGGAATCAACCACCATAATGTGGCACACATTAGCTTTAAATAACATATTGAAATAAAAGCGGGACCCAAAATGCTATTTAAATGATGTGGAGAGGCTGGGTGTTTGTTAATCGTCTTAGTGTTAAGAGCGAGAGTGCATTAGGCTAGGAGACAATGTGAATGGGAAACTCGGGGACAATACAGGAGGGGACTGGGGACTGAGCTCGGGTTGCAACCCTGAACACCTGCTGCATGTTATATCCCATATGCTCAATGTTCAGCGCTACTCATCAACCACATCCAAATACAACTGGCTACATACATGGTAAAAGTAAAATAAACGGTCACTTTTAAAGTGGTTAGGGTCCGCAGGTTCTTGTCAAAAAACTAGTTTAAATATTTGATTGTTTCCACAG
The DNA here is from genome assembly GCA_038406175.1 of Haplosyllis leylae. Taxonomy (NCBI): domain Eukaryota; kingdom Metazoa; phylum Annelida; class Polychaeta; order Phyllodocida; family Syllidae; genus Haplosyllis; species Haplosyllis leylae. The sequence continues at coordinate 290 of JBCAUG010719533.1, read as the reverse complement.
ACGATAGATATGCATATCGTCTGTGTTGTTCCTCAGTAAAGTTCAAGCTTGGGGTACCTTGGTCACAAATAGAAGTAAAATATGGAATGTGTGACTATTTTCATATCTGAAAAAGAATTTTAATTTAGCTAATACTTTTGCATTTATTGTGTTTGTAACGATGCTTACCTGCCATCCTTCCCAGAGGTCAAACGGGGCAAAGAACAACCGATACTAAATACAGGTCGGGCACGGCTAAATCGAACACGGTTAATCCAAAGTTCCACTTAATTCAAACTTTTTCCAAAATC
>JBCAUG010719522.1:0-10454 GCA_038406175.1 Haplosyllis leylae | reverse complement strand
CCTCTTTCCTTTTAGTGGTACCCCCCCCCCCCCCCCCCCCGTGGACGGATAAACAAAGTGAAAACATTACCTTCCCTCGTACTACGTACGCTGCGGTGAAAACCACAACAATGCCTGGGACAGGAAAGCATATTCGTTAATTGGGAAGACGCAATAGGAATAGTTCTCAATCATTAAGACTTAATTTTAAAATTAAAAGCATTGAAATGAAACCTCATCGCTCATGAAAGTAATCGGAAGAACTAACCTGTTTAAATAGCTTTCCAATAAATTTCACTCTCCATGTGTCGTAATTTAGTGACACTGATCGCAAACCTCTCCGCTCCAAGTGTTCAGATCAATACAATCCAATAATCCAACCTTAAAGACCTCGAAGACGTTAACGTGAATTCACTTAAAACATGACATAAAACAGGAAAATTGTCTGCTCATTTGTTGTTGTAAACCATTATGATATTTCTACGTGTCATGTGAAGGAAATTATATTAATCCTTTAAAGTATAGAAATGTATTTTATGAGACAGATGCTTTGCCCTAGACATTGTTTCAAGTGTTAAAATGTAGTCATTGTGTTAAAATTGAAGGGTCAACGGTTGAACAGTCAACTGTGATCATGTTGAAAGAAAGTTAAGTGCACACGCGGTTACAAACAAAAGCAACGACTATTAGCGGCCAACAGATGAGCAAAATGGACAAGAGGTAAGTTTTAAAACGTATCGAGGATATTTTATTATTCTTAACAAGTGCAGCCAAACAAATATTTCTGGTGACACTGAACACCAGTCAAAATGGCGACCCCCATATACAACACGGATTTTATAAAGTACAAAGTACAATTAAACAATGCGAAAATATCTTCATTTTTCATTGCGACTAGGCAAATGAACTACTCAAATGAACGCATGCAATTAGTGACCAGATAAAAGCAATAGATCTAATTGAAATTGAAACCCAGATGTCACGAGAGATCCACAACAGGATATCAGTGGTCACAATAAAGAATTCTTGAAAGGCAATACCATTACAAACAGTAACGGACAATCCAAATTTGTACCTCACAAATTGAAGCGAAATTTCATCGTCGCAGTTATTTGCTTTTTTGTCCAATGAGAGTGATACCGAATGATACTACTGATTGTTTTAGGTGACGCGATCACCGAATTGCTCACATGGATCAAGTGGTGCAGTTCTAAGTCCTTGGTCCAATGGTCACAAAAAATTCCACAAAGGAATAATTCTAATTTACAAATTTGAAGTCTCCCGTTTAGAGCAAACTTCATTATTGGTCATTCCTGTCTTCAGTCGGCTTGGTTATAATACATATGTTTTTTCTTAATAATTTCAACGTCAAGGGTTTTGTGTCCCCTCTTGGAAGATGGATTTATCGGGATTGTTTTTCTGGTAAGTTTTGGAAGACGGGTTTGATGTTACAGATTAACACATATTGAGTCGACGTATGGTTTGGATTTCCCGATTCAGAGCATTTTTAATATATATCTCTTACACAGATCTAATATTGAAATGATAATTTTTGCAGAGGCTTGTGTATGACCGGCTTTGGTCATGTGATTCATCAGTTTAAATTTTTAAGAAAATGAATGGCAGGTCTCCTTGTGACATTAATCTTTTCTTATTACTTTATTTGTTTTAATACAGATGCATGTTCGCTCTGTTCTAGGTTGATATTTAATGGAAATTAGTCTCCATCTATCTATAGTACATCTAGATAACTGCAAGATTCTTCATAATTTTGAATATCCAATCAAAATGAAATAAATATCGATCAACCTCTTGACTTTTAAGTTTAAGAGATCACAGTATGATTTCTAAATGTTCTGATACTGACTGATAACCTTTCATCCATCATCCCAATTTTCGTAAGTTGGGGTTATTGTTCCTAAATTCCATAATTGATTTACACTGATTGTAACGCAACGTTGTTGAATCAGCAAATCATACACACTTAGGAGCTTTGTGCCATGCACACATTTTAAAACCAGGTTCCTATTGTTACCTGATTTACTGAGAATCAATTTGAAATATCTGTAACGAAGACTATTATCACATATTTGGGAAGGTGTTGGGGACCTACAAATGCCACTTGCCATTTTATGAATGTAGACAGGGTGGTGTTTTTACTGGGAGGTGGTAAGGACACATTAACCCTACATGTTGTAATTGAATTCATTTCAAATGTTTGTACTGAAAGGTGGTTGGGACCAAAAAAAACCTAGTTTAGACTGCCTCCACATCCTTTGCACTTCTTCATACCATTGCACCCCTTTGCATCCTTGGAGCTGGTTGAGACACCTCAATCCTGTATGCTTTAATTGAACTCATTTAAACTTTTGTACTGAGAGGAAAACCTAGTTTAGACTGCCTTTGTACCCTCAGCACATTTGTACTCTTTGCACCCCTTTGCATCATTTTGTACCTTTGCACCCCTTTTCACCCCTACTTTGAGGTACTTTGCCTTGGATCCATCAAAGGATACTTTACCTTTGATGCATCCCTTTGTGCCCTTTGCACCTTTCACACCCTTTGTACCTTTCCACCTTTTACCAATGTACACCCATTGTGCCCTTCACATCCTTTGCATGCACTCAAAAGTTGGATTACAGCATGTGGTATTGATGTGTTCTCCACCATTGTCCAAGACCCAGTGTCCTTGGATGCATCAAAGGCAAAAGGTATCCAAGGAAAGGTGTCTTTTGATGTGTCCAAGGGAAATTGTCATTGGACACCTCTATAGTAAAGTGTTGGTGATAATGAAAGTTTCACCAGGACACACGCCAGGACACTGGGATTTTGTTGCATTTTGCCACTACCTGATAGATTGAAATACAGCTGTTTAATCATTGACATATTCTTGAGAATAGTCTGTCACATCAGGAGCATTTTAAAAATGATCTACAGTAGTCTTTGTAGAAAGATTTATTGCATTGAATTTTGGTTGATTTGTTGCATTAATCAGAGTTGAATGTAATCATTTTGTTTGCTCAATTTCACAGGAATCATGAACTTCCATGGACAGGCACTCAAGATTGTTTAATGACTGTCATGGTAGAGCCACAATAGAAATCGTGTGATTGAAAGCAATTGCACCTGTCAGGAGATTTGTTTGGAACATCAAGTGGTTCTGATCTTCCTTGGCGGTATGAAATAATAATGAACCGTAAGATAGTAAATATTGAGATCCAACTGCAATGTCAGACAACTGTAGATATTTCCAACATAAAATTCTTTATTTAGTTGGATGACATTCCGGTCGAGCAATGTATTTTATTTCTTCGGAAGAAATCATTGTTCAGGTTTGCTGTTATTTCTTTGGTACAAACATACATCCAGGTTTTATATTATCCACAAATAGCATTATGTCCTATACCCATTCAGTGTCTTTCTGAACTCAAGTAGTGTTTGCCAGTAGATATGTCTGTAGGGCTAAAGGCCATCTGGCCCGGGGAATGGACATCTATGTCCCATGTCCTGTCATCTAGGCGGAGTGGCTTCTTTCTGACAAAGAATGAATGGTGAGTTCGGTTTTTGTCAGACAAAAACTTCAACTCGAGACGTTTACTTAGTTAAGAATAAAATTATCCAACTGTAATGAAACGGATGTAAATCCATTAGGGCTTTATTTCATTTGGGAATGTGACTGGAACAATGAACCTTTCTAAAAATATTACTACAAGTCCAGAATGGTCCAATGGACCTGTTGGATTGCAAAAATAACCACTTTTGGCCTGTTCGACTTCGTAACTCTTCTTTTACGAATGCTCCCACATTACCTGTGAAGCTCTTTAATGAATTTTATGTTATTTTGATCATGATGTAACCGCAAAGGACGAGGTTACCGCTGTTAATATGTCATCGAGCTCATAAACCTGACAAGAAAAATTAAAGTTCAAACTCTTAAAGCAAGTCTTGACAGGAAAATGGGTGGATTACCGCATAGTTCAGACAACATTTGTCTTGCCTTGAGCAGAATTCTCACAAGAGAACCTACATTAAGCTAAATGTGTGCCGACTTCTCATTATCGATACATAGCCAGAAGCAACAGCTGTAAAAGTCTGGCTGTGCCTAATAGATCGAAGCCGCGCTCTTTTAGCTGTAAGTTTAGTTTTGTGTTGCTGCCACCGGGCACGACTGGTCAACAAATTTGACTTTTAATTGACTTAATACTTGCTTTATACTTTATACAATCAACAGGGCGGAACAAAAAAAGTAATATTGTTGGTTTTGTAAGTGTATTTAAGGCCAACCAAGTGTGGTAGCATTGGTGCACATTTTTCTATCCCAAACATATATATTGTTTGCAGGTTATTTTTTCAAAATTTTCCATTGCAGATATATTACAGACAAATCTGGTAATGTGCTGAGGTGGAATTTATTTAGTCCGTCTGGAAATTGTGTGTGTGTGTGTGTGTGTTCTTCCAGTTAAAATAATACCTCTTGTTAAAATATCTGTTACGGAACTAGAAGCAAAAAGAATAACACAGTGACACAAGAACACCAGACTGAGCCAAAGCTATTTTGCTGCGTTGTGTCAACCACGAAATCAGAGATTAAAAACTTGAAATGTTCAATGACCGGGCGTTTGGTGCTGTTTTTGAAAAACTAGATTTTGGTGTAAATGGAAGCGGGCATTACCTGAGGTGTTGTCAACAAGACTGATGTTTTTCTGTCTGTACAAGGCTATCCCCTTCCATGCAGACATTGTTATGTTTCTCTAATTAGGTCGTTTACACCCACAAATGGCAAGTTGGTTAATTATCTCGAACCAAAATATGGTTTCTAACATGTCTGCGACCAGTTATTAGCCTTAATAATGAAGCTTCTTTACCCAGACTGCTCGTACTGTTTTCAGGAGTATTGTCAGCAAATGATGCACTGGGTTTCTGGAGAGCGTACGCAACACTCTCAGATGAAACCAGATTCACACGTTACTGCTGTAAAATTATAGTTTATTGCCCACAACAGTCCTAGCATTCGTTCCATTCGATTAAACCAATTTTCAGAGAGAAAAAAGCCTCAACTGAACTACAAAATAAGAATTGACCACTTTGAGTAATTTGTTTCAAAACAATAATGCAGGAACTACTGTGATACATTCAGCAGTGCCACAGCCAGAATCAATTGAACCAATTAAAGCTGTGTCACTGGTGGATGTCAGAAATAATAAATATATCCTAAAATATTGAGAATACCACTGAATGTTTGTAGTACAAGTATTTACAGATATTTTGAAGTAACAGTTGTTGATGTGAACCCATTTGATTCATTAATAGGTTCTGAACTGTCACGTCTATTTTGGGCTTATTTCTGACGAAACTTCCTCCTGGGCCGGTCGTGGTGAAGTAACAAACAGTGATGAGGAAGTTCAATTCATACCTTCACTCAATTCATAGTCGGCTCAATTCGGATGTCAGAATAAGTGTTCTGTAAACTACTGAGGCAAAATAATATCCACATTTTAATGTGTATTTGTATATATCTAGAACCCATGCACTAGCGTTCCAATGCGAATGCAGTTATTTTTCAAGAAAGCCATTTAATTTGCCAAAGGCCTTTCTGTTAAATTGGACAATATCAAGAAGGGACAGGTTGTCGCTGGTAGCTCGTTTTTTCAGTGAGGCCTTTTGCAGTTGCCTGTACTTTCTACGCGGTTTCAATTTTAGAGGTGCCAGCATGAAACAGTAAGTTAGCAAGGACTCAAAAAGGAACATTTGACTATCGTTGCTGATATTTTTAGACCGTAGTCAACAACTAATTTGCTAAGTACCTTCAAATTCAACTCTCTTAGAAATTGTGGATGCCAGCCAAAAGTTCCCAAATGCAGCTGAAAACAGGAATGTCAACATTAAAGCTACTCTACGAGCTACAACTAACATATATTTTTCCAGCAAAGAGCATTTAATCATGCAGCAACTGCCTTTGAAACGACATTTGTAATGGCCTTTCACAATCGGATGGTTGTCGCAAATTTATGATATTTTAAAGATTTTTTTTTTTTTGGTTTTCTCTTTCTTGATTGGATATCTAAACATTTTTATCATTTAGTCTACTATTGGCAGTCTCGTGACAAACCGTGATGTTCAACGAGTATCGTACTCAATAAATGGAATGGGGTTGGAATGTAAGAGTTACAGAAAGTAATTCAGCTTTATCCTGTTTGCGGTTGAAACTATAAGTAACGCGCCAATTGCCAAAGGCTCTCGACTATACCACAATCTGTTTTAGATTATTCAAGAACCGATTCCAATCTTGTATCAAGGGAGGAAAACAGGTATCTATTCACATCAAATCTATTTTTACCTTCAACAGAGATAAACGAATAAAACTTTAGTTTTTGCTTTAAAAAGAAAGTGGTAAATGATTCTAATCTTGTATCAACAGAAGAAAATAAGTGACTATTTACATCAAGCTAATGTGACATTAATGAGGTAACTGTCACTACAATTTAGACTAAATATATCTTGTCCTTAGCTTTATTGTATTGACGGAAACGCGTTTCACAGTCGCTTAGAGGAACATATTAATACCTATCATGTACACAATTTGTTCTTTCATGTTCTTGGTTGTATTTGGTTCTTTCCATTTAAAAGTGTGTCACAAAAGTAAATGAAAAGCCAATGGAAAAGGTAGAAGGTGGCCAAAGGTATGCAAAACGTAATCCTTACTTTCAGCTCACTTTTGTGATGTGTGCATGTGTATTTATTCAAAAGTCGAGATCTCCTATGCAAATTTCAGAACTGGGGCTAAATAAAAGACTGCAACATTTACGTGAAGAACACATTCGACAGATTTCTAGTTTTTCAGTAGTAGATCTGAAGCAAATTTACGTACTCAGTGCAACAGATGTGTCTGGCAATAAAATTTTCACATAAATCTTCATTCATACAAATCCATTATGGAACAAGAAAGTCCTCCTGCGTGAACGCAAGAGGCATACCGCCCGCCGTGTAGCAAGTGCTTGCTCTGCTGTTCTGTCTGATTGGGGGGGGGGTACACCAACCTCACCTGGACCTGGCCTAGGGTATGTACCCCCCACCAGAAAGGACATGGAACCAGTGGAAGTATTATGGGATGGAGATGGGGTAACCCCCCCCCATGTGAACCGACACACACCTGTGAAAACATTACCTTACCGTCATACTACATACACGGGCGGTAAAAAAAATAAAGAATTCAATTTTGTGCCATCAGCTGATTTAGAGATGCCAGGCATTCATACTGAAGGACTATCAGTATAAATAGATAAGTGAATCGACATTCAAGTTAATGAAAAAAAGATAAAATACTTTCTGATTTAAAATATCTATGCTAGCTCTATTCTTGGGTAACCTATCAGGAAAATCAGCTCCATCTTTAACACAGAGATGTCTGAGAAGCAATGAAAATTAACATAGAACGAAATTTTATTCTGTTAACACAATAATTCACTCTCAGTTTCCATTGCCTCGTGTTAAGTTTTGAGCTATACTAATTTTAAGGTGTACCTTTGAAAATGTATGCTCTATGGAATTAAATCCGATTATAAAACATTTCCTCACAACACAACACCTGACACAACACAATTGTGATGACTAATGAAATTTGGCAAGATTTGTGTCATGTGACCATTTTTCAGTCAACTACATCAGTACATAACAATTATGAGCAGACCATTTGACGTGACATTGCACATGACAATGTTTCCTCATAGTAAATTTCCCATTGTCTTTTTGCCAATGACTTGTGATCGGATGAGAAATGATCACCTGGCAAATTAATTACACAGTGCAACACAAAACTCCATTTTGTCATGTGACCATTTGTCAGCCAATCACAGTGCCGAGTATTTCACAAGACAGTGGATTTGCACCCAAGCTGTAAAGGTAACATGTACTATTGTGTTGAGCATACAAAACAAAATTGACATGACAATGAAACTGAGCTCTGGAACATTTAGAAAGCTGGACTGAGCCAAAGTCATTGTGTGATATTTCACTCAACAGTGAACAAGATAGGAATTATTTTATACTTTTCTGTTACAAATAGCTCAGTGCCGTTCGTTAAGCAGTGAGAAGTATATTATTAAACAGTCCATTACAGAATTTCTCATTTTAAATCAATCCAGCTCTGGCGATTTTTCGGCAGATATGAACTCCTTTTACTTCATATTCCCCTCAGTCACTGATTCTGCAAAGGTGTTCCCTTCAAGCCAGAGGTAATTCATCATTGTTTTGACACACGTTAACAGATTGCCAAAAATAAGTTGGATCAGTTTAGCAACATTGGTTGCCAAACCTATTGGTTTAAAATCTTCAATACACATTTCCAACGATGCTTCGTTATTTCTCATTGAAATGTGACTTCAATCTGAATATATCACAAAAAGTAAGATTACCCTTGGATAAAATATACACTGCTTCTTTCCAACTAATTTGCAACAACGACGAAACAATGCTTCATTGAATTTTTCTGGCTTTTAATTCACAATTGTCTTGATCAACAACCTTTCATTATGGTGTGTAGCAAATATCAAGGAGTGAAGAATTTCACTGGGTGACTCGCGTGGCCATTTCTCACCTCGCATGGCCATTTTCACCTCACGTGGCTATCACAATTACAAGTAAAATCGAGTTTTCCTTAAAATAGATCATTCTGCCAACGTTGCCAGAATTGTACGGGTTGAATATACCAGAGAATTAGTTGTTGAATTAATTTTTTGTTAAAGATTTGGCAAAGTTTTCACAAGGTTTTGGTAAAATAATATTGAATGCATGATAAATATTTATCAAATATTTTGACAATGTTTATTTTAATATAAAGTTTCATGGTGCCATCGAAACACCAGTTGTCATGACCAAGATCTTGCTCATTGGTAAAACAGACATGGGATCATTTATGGTTAAATAAACTTTGTTAAATACGTGTTAAATATTTACCATGATTTGTCCTAATAAGTTTCAGACCAGCTTGCTCATCGTGTATCTCAACACATTTGTTCCAGTTCCTACCTGAGAAAAATGTCTGGTCAGTAAAGCCAGAAACATTAAAAACACTCAGCACCAAAGCAGAAAATGCAATGTCTAAGATATTTGACGTCGACAAAAAACACGAGCTGTAACTTTGAGTGGTCTGATGTATGTATGTTATCAAAGATGTATTTCTTGTCAGAGTTACCACTCAATAAGAGCGGCTCTTTAAAGTCGTAGTTAGAAACATCGTAGCTGAGTATCGCCACCACGTCTGACATCAAATGTCATTTTGAAAATGGATAGTCGACTCTTTCTGACAGAGTGATTGACCCTTCCGTACACAACTTTGATCTCCTCTTCTTAAAACAAAAATAAAACAGTATTTGTTTAGCGTAACTCTATTAAGGAAAAAAACATGGGAAAGAATACTTCTGCCATTAAAATTTTCATCTGGTTTATTGCTTGATGAGCCACTGAGTAAGCTCCTTATTTGAATGTCAAAATACTCGCTTCTCGTCGTACCCAATGACAAAAGGAAAATTCAAACTAAGGTTTGGTAAACCTTAGAATTAAAAAACAGTTGCAACCGTTTTCGTTTAACGTTTAACGATTGAATAAAACCTTTTCAAATCATTCAAGAGCACTTGACATTGCAAAATGGCAATACAAACACAAAGATTGGTTGGTAAACTCAGTTCACAGAGAATGTGTCAATACCAATTGATCAATGAAATATTTTTCTTTACACAATCTAGTGAAAGAATGTGCAATTATCAAATGGCTAATTATTGACATGAAATAAGAAAATTAACCTAAACTTTGACATGTCAGAATCAAAGCTTTGGACATGAATGGGGTCATTCATTAACGCATCATTCCTCATACTTCTGTTTTGCACTCAACAGCAAGTCTAGATAATTGTTCATTTTTGGAAAAATTTACCCTTCACAATGGTCGCCCTTGAAAAAAATCTATTTGCGCAGAAAAGAATTAAAACATTTATTTTATATCAAGGAGATGCGAACTACGCTTTAATTGTTCCCATGTAATGAGTGGTGACTGTGATATTTCCAGCTTTTGCAAAAGGAAATCTCAGGTTGCTATGCTTTCTTTTACAAGATCTATGAATATCATATTTGCAGGGAAAAAGTTAAAATGTAGCTCTCATCTCTTTGATTCAAAAAGTAATTTAACAGCAATATTTATCAGATAAATTAATTGGTTATGTGTGCTTGTAAATAGAATTTTGTCAGAGACATCTATTGCTGAAAAGGCCGGTCGAAACTCTCATGATATCCTCGAAAGAGTCCAAAATTCCTGAACTTCTGCCAGGGATATTGTGGGTTTTTTTTTAACGTTGATCACCAAAAATGCTATTATAAACTGTTGTGATTAACATAAATATAGGGGAAGCACCCTGAGGGAACAGCGCAAATTTCTGACTTAAACGACAATATCAGTAATTTCTGACTTTTTGCTTTCCATGTAAG
>JBCAUG010719511.1:0-12662 GCA_038406175.1 Haplosyllis leylae | reverse complement strand
TGTCTTCAGTCATGCTTGACTGGTTCCAGTTGAAAATACAAAGTAGCAAAAACATGAGAAATAATCATGATGAACTCTCGATCCAAATACGATCATACTTGGCGACGGTCGGTCCACCGCGGTCCTGCCATGGTGGACCGACCGTCACCAAGTACGATCCACGTTTCTTTTTGAGAGTTACGAGATTTACACAACAGATACATCCAAATTCTGTTTATTTCAACACAATGCTTTTGAGAGGTACACTGAAAATTTCAGTTGCTAGTGATGACAAAAATATCCTACCTAAAATGATTTTCAATATCACTTCTGATTGCTTCCAAGCCGCCATCCTGATCAACATTACCTTTAGCGTGCTGAACAGCAAATACAGCAATTCTCACAAAGGTAAATAGTTTAATGAATCAATATTCGATGATTCATCTCATACGGCTTCTCTTTTATTACTGCATGGTCATTGGTTATATTCAGAAGGAACAAATGACTTGTGCCCGACACAGGCTGATGACTTCATGCGCATGAGTTGAAAGTAGTTGAAATGAAGTTCAAACGCGCGTTTATAATCAAATAATCCTAAAGTACATGTTTGTTTTGGGGTACAACCATCAACTGAACAAATAAAACTATTACACATTTCAACTATTTTGCAATTAATGGATATAAAGTCATCAGCTTGTGCTGAACATAGTCATTCTTTCCATTTTAAATGTAACCCGTGGTGGTGTATCTCTGTTGCTGAATATATATCTCAATCGGTTTATTAGTGCATGACGGACATGTACTGCTTTATTGCTGAATATTATCCTACGCAAATTTGTCTTACTTCAGCTGGTAACTAGTGTTACACCTTGTTTTTATTGTTTCCTGTTACAAAAAAAAACAAAAAAAATTGCTGTCACATGTTAGGAATTCTGTACAAAGCCTTTTCGGTCTGGGTGCTTTGTGTAGTTCAATACATTTCTAACATTGAGATTCACAACGAATGTATTGATTAACAATCAAGTTTACATGGTCTGCTTCCTTCTTAAAGAACACTTTACCATTATCATCAATACAAGCAACCTATTTTGTATCAATGCAATTGTGTAAAAATTAGACCCAATCTGTGAAAACATTTTTGAATACAAATGTTTGAAATATATATGCGTTACCAAACACGGGGGATATATGTCAAATAGCCTGTTTGAAATATCCCTCATATTACTGTACTAGTAATGCAATAGGAATGTCCCTTATTAATCAACAAATGGATCCTACTGTTCCAAACTGTGTTTAATTGAAAGCTAGAAATGATAAATTACTGTCTTATTTTAGAAAGAATGCGGTAATAGTTCAATATATATAACAAGATCATTTTCCCCGAAGGTCAATATTTTTATGGATTGGCATAGACATATGTTGACCATACATGAAAAATTGGTAAATGTTCTCAATTCTTTCCAGACACGTTGTGCACAGAAAATTATTTCTACACATCTCATTAATATTAAGAGACCACGGCCCCTGTCCTAGACTTGCTGATCATGCTAGACCAGTCCTAGCCCGGGGAGGGGGGAATAGGTCGTCCTTCCTGACTTGACCTACCACTAACCCTTTGTTTTTTTCCCGGGGTAGGTCGCCTACCTAGAACGCTGGGCCAGGGGTAGGGGCTGGTCGCTACCTACCTGGCTGAGGGGAAGGGAGGGCCTCGGGCGGCTCATGGTTCAAGGTGGACCAACCTCCCCCTGAATAGAATGACAGACGGCTGTAAAAACATTCCCTTCACTCGTACAACGTACGTGGTCAGTAAATACTACACATTCTTTAGATTTATTCAAATGTCAATCAATATGTAGTCAGCTTATATACTATTCTTTGAAAGGAACTGACTAGCTTTTTCTGTTCATGTGCAGAAGAACAGTCAACAAGTATTTTTGCGACTGGAAAAATAAGAATTAATGCTTTGCACTATTTCCTAAAAGATTGCATTGGGACGCCCCCCCCCCCCGAACCAAAATTTCTTCATTTTCATGCAGATTTCAGGAAAAAATTGGCCAAAGAATAGGTTGGTGACCCCCCTTAGGGATAGGCGCCCTGGGAAATCCTGGATCCGCCACTGGATTGATTTTAGTCATTTCATTTTAATAAAAGAGAAGATAATTACTACAAAGAAGGATTTATTATATTTTGCCTGTCAGTCTCTTCACAAATTGCAACTCTAGTTTAAATGATTAGCTAAATTTTGCCTGACTATCCTGCAAATGCAAATATATCTTCTTCCAACCCCATACATAATTGCAAGGTTGCAAGTATTATTTTTGACAGTTTTCACTCCTTAGATCTAATTATCAGAGGTGAGTCTTTGGTAAACTATTTACGATGAAACATTATGTGTCTCGAGTACCTGCAATCATTTGGAGACACCTTTCGCTGAATGTCGCACGCAGTGTCCGCAATATAGTTCTCCAATTAACAAACGAGTTTTTCTTTTAAATTTGTCAAATTTGTGTAGACAGTCTGAGACTATTTTAAAATACCAAAAACTATTTTTCAGAATGCAGGTACAACTTAGTACTTGTGTTTTATTTCAAATAAATACCTGTTCAACTATTGCAATGTAGCGGTAAAATAGACACTTGTAAAACTTGAAATACTGGTTGATAAAATGTCTAATTTAACAAACTTGACACAATTTAGGATGAAAAAACTCGATTGAGGCTTGGGTCATTTTTCACAGGAAATAACACTCTATTGGCCTCGGTCCAAGTTTTTCACGCCTTTTCCTCATTGCAACCATTTCAGGACAAATGTCGCATGTGGTGTCCGTGATGTAGTTCTCTCATTTCTACTTACACACAATAAGGTAGACATAATCCCAAGTCCACGTTTTTCACGTCATTTCGTCATTTCAGATCACACGATATCAGAAATACAGATGGAGATGAAGGGAACAAGCGATACAGAAGTCTTTGAAAATCTGTTTTGAACACTTGAATCTAAAAAAGAGAAAAAGTGCGTTTTTAATTTTACTAACTTTTAGCAAGCTACCAAGGAATGTTTTCCGAATTCCCATATATATTTTATTGGTGACTCAAAAAAGAGTCGCCTTATTGACTGAATTAAGGAAAGTTCACTTAGTGCTATTTCGACATCATTTTAGGATTTTCTTTAACTGTGATTTTAGCACTTCTAGTGAGAATTGTTTTTGAAATTGTATTTGCAACTTTAAAATGTTTAGTAGTCAAGTCAATGTCCTACAAGAATATGTGATTTAGTTTTGACAACTGTCATTGTTTTAAATCCTCTTTATGAAGTTCTAAGTCCACTTGATGAAATGTTTTGTATCTTAAATTACAGTAGTAAAGTAGTTATAAGAGTGAGAAAATGGCATGCTAGAAGGTGACAAATATTTACACCAAGGGTTTCTACAAAAATAGATCTATGAAAGTTTGTCTCGAAGAGTTAGAGGCAAAGTTAACAAGGAAGCCAGTTGGCTTCATGCAGAGCTGTTTGGTCGTTTCCACATGGACACGACGGGTTGCGTCGTTTCCACGTGGACACGACGTCGTTTCCAATCGAGCAACTGTTGCTGGGGGTGTAAACGATGGGACACGACGAAAAGTCAAGATTTCTAGGCTAATTTCCAGGCAAGCCACTGTCACCAGGGGTGTAAAGGACGTCATGTCCATCATTTCCAGCCAAATTTCCAGGCAAGCCACTGTCGCCGGGGGTGTAAACAACGTCATATCCGTCGTTTCCAGCCAAATTCCAGGCAAGCCACTGTCGCCGGGGGTGTAAACGACGTTGTGTCCACGTGGAAACGACCAAACTCATCGTGTCCACGTGGAAACGACCAAACAGCTCTGCATGAAGCCAACTGGCTTCCTTGTTATGAGGTTGAATTCAAAGCTTGCATAGATGGTTTTCCAATAAACCAGAGTTCCATTTCTTGTAAATCTGTTATTAATAACTAGATTACCATCAGAACAGTCCCAGGGTTTCCTAATCTTGAGACTTCTCATGTTGTCGAAAATCTTAGAAACAGTATCCAAACAAATGGCAAATTTTTCCCTCATTTGTCAGTTGGTTGTGTCAAAATTTGTATGGCGTGCTGGTTCAACCCAATAGATCTGAGTGTTATCTCGAATTTGTGCTGCGTTAGGAAGCTGATTACGCCGTTTTTCTATCACAGTATTGATTTCTTTAGCTAGAAATTCCAACCAGGTACCATACAGTGAGGAAACTCTGTACTTCTTGTATTGCATAAATTCTATAAGGTCATCTTCAAGGACAATCAGGATGAAATCAGGAAGATAAATCTTACTGTTCACAGCTGCAATCATAGAATTGAGTATCCTACTCACTGCGTTTGCATTCTTATCGCTGAACCCGCTACTGCAGAATGGGATGACCTCAAAGTTTTGTTTCATTTAAAAATCCTGACCTGCTTTTTTGAAGTTACGGCGGTACATTTCAGCAACAAAATTATCGCCAACAATCCAGATTTTCCTCAATCCTTTGACATTGTCTGTAATGGGAAAGACAGAAAACGTAACTTACATTGTATTAAATTACATTGTAATTGATCGGTATCTATTGATAACATGAGTAAGCACAAAATCTGACATCCCCATGATGCAGCATGTATCACATGTTGAATGATGTATGCAAATGATTTCGGGTAGCCGAAGTGTTCATGTAAAGGTTCACGTGTGATGTGACATGATGCGGATGTTTATTTATGCAAATGACCTCCAAAAAATTCTGAATGCCACATGCGTTCCAATCATGCAGATATGTATCTATGCAAATGATTTCCGGAAAGTTCAAAATGCCGACATCTCATTACAACACTCCGCCTCCTGTATACGTTGGTGTTGTACAAACACGTGTATCCTACACCGTTTGGCTGGTTTCAGGGAAAATTTAAAAACTTTTCCGGCATATTATCAATTCCTAATATATTTATAGACTGCATTTGATTTCCAACACCCCATGCGTTTTACAGCCTCAATGCTATAGTTACATTTGATCAAATCAGATGTTCTCCCAATTCTGAAACTATGCATTCCATAGATGTTAGGGTCTAGACCCAGTGTGGAAAGTATAGTCCTCAAAGTTAATCTTGCATTTTCAGCAGTAACTGGACTACCATCTTTGAATATAAAGAATTGTTCCTCATCAGTATCATAACCTCCCCTCAACTGGATATGCCTTCTGACTATGTCAAAAGGACAAAAGTTCCTTCTTTTGTAGAATTCACTTTTCTCTTGATGATTAGATGTAATCCAAATTTTTTGTGGCTTCATTCGAATAGTATGTGTTTTAGAAGTGTAAAGGACTATCAATAACTTGTCTTTGTTCAGTGCTGCATGAATATTCCTTGCTCTTAACACATGGTCACTCATGGTAACTTCACCTACTCTCATTAGACCATAATAGGATAATGCAAATATAGCTTGATATAGGGACAAAAGATAGAATTGTTGAGAATACATCCTTTGTATTTCAAATAGTATGAGTTCTAACAGGCTGCATTTTATAGGGAGTCTGGTGTAAACTTTGTCATTTACCAATCTGCAAGCTTTAGTCAAAGATCCTAATAGAATTCTCTGGTCATCCCAGGTGTAGCCATCATCAGTGAGAATTCTTTTGATGGCTGAGACATAAGATTTAACTGTGGAAGATTTAACACCTTGTTGAATCTTGAATCCTATAAATAATGTTACCCTGTCTTCCCAACATTTGGGTCTGACATCCAATTGAATGAGGAAATTATTGAATTGCCTCCATATTCCATGGTAGTTTCTGGTGGTTGAAGACCTAGTTGAATGATTTAATAAGTTGTCTATGACCAATTTGATACTCCTGGATGAAATTCTTGAAGATTCAGATGAGCTGACACCTTTACTTCCTTTACTTGTACTGTAGTTGAATATACCTGGAATAAAGTAAATAAATAGTCTTCTATTAATTCCTAGCTGAAATTTCATTTAATCCAGAGTTTGTCAATAGGCCAAAGTTCCTGAGGTATCTGTAGTGGTTGATCATTCATGTTTGGACCCAGTTCTATAAACCTGTCAAATTCCAACCTAGAGAGTGCATCTGCCTTCCCATTGTCACCAGTAGCCACCCATTCAGCAGTCAAACTAACATTGTGTATCAAACATTCCAATACAATGAATCTAATGAGGACCTTGCAGTTTTTACATGAAGAAGAGCTCTTCTTGAGCATCTTACATACACTTTCATTGTCACAATGCAACAAGATTGCCTTATTCTTAAAATTTGATATCCACAGCTTCACTGCCACTGTTACAGCATAAAGTTCTAAATACTCAATACTGGGATGAGCAGATAAGAACCAATCCTTATTCCATTGTTTGAAAATCCATTCCTTGCCACAATAAGCCCCAAATCCCTTCTCTGAAGATCCACTTGCATCTGAGTACATGTCAATATCCTTTGCAGTTTGTTCAAAACAGCTGATGAAAGGTCTGCAAAACACCATTGGCTCCAGTAAGAACTTATACCAGATTTCTAGATCCATTTTGCATTCTGCTGTAACCCTCACATGATGGTGTGGCATGAGTTTTTTATTCTTTGCTGAACTTAATGAGTAAAGTCTTCTGGTGAAAGCTCTACCAGGTACCACACACTTACAGAGAAAGTTCAGAAACCCACTCAATTGCTGCACCTGCAAGACAGTTACCTTCTTGTGTTTTTTGTCAATAAAATAGCTAATTAGTGTCTTAGCTTTCTCCAATTTATCCAAGGGTATACAGACCACCTGTTTTACAGTGTCAATCAACAGACCCAAGAATGTAATCCATGTAGTGCCCCAGAAAGTATTTTCAAGTGAAACAGGAAAACAGATCAATTTGCATACATCCAGGAAGGTTTGTACTTGCTCATCACAAATTGCCTTTTTTAATGCAGCAAAGAAGAAATCATCTAAATAGTTTACTACTGGTTTCTTAGTTCTGTATACTACCAAGTATGCTACTGCATCAGAAAATGCCTGAAAAATTGCACAACTAATGGATGCTCCAAATGGCATACATTTATCCACAAAATACCAAGTTTTCCCAGAGACAGGATGCTCAGCCTTGAGGACTAGATAACACCAGGATGCTCTATTCATGGGGATATTTCTGAAGGCCATGGACATATCTAATTTTGCACAGAAACAAGATACTCCAGCCTCCTTACATAGGACTAATGCTTCCATAAAGTCAGGGTATTTCACTGTACACAATTCTTCAGGTATTCCTGAGTTAACAGAGTCCCCATTCTTTGGGTATGATAGGTGGAAAATTAATCTTGTTTTCTTCCCTTTATCTTTGGGTACTAGACCTACTGGTGATTGTATGTAGTACTTGAAAGGGATCCTTTTAAAAGGTCCAGCATATCTCTTATCTCTGACTTCAGTCATTATTTTGTTCCATAACTCTGTCTTAGACCCCACTGTCAAAGGCAGATTTGGAGCTGTTCTTTTTACTTTACAATCAGCTTTGTACTGTAGATCAAATCCATGCCTAAAGCCATTCACTAAAAACTTTGTTTTCTCTAGATTGTATCCACTGTCTTTTAGTAGTCTCTCAAATATTTCTATCTTCACTGGTGTCTGTATATTTTTGAGGTCCAAATTATGATAAAGCAGAACATCTAGAAATATCAAATTAAACACAATAACTATAAATAGGAAACAATAAAATATCCTTTAAAATTAGCTCCTCATTTCCTCTTCTTTCTTCCTCCTGCTCCACTGCCATTATGGTCTACCTGTCTATCCTTCTCTTTTAATTTTTCACAAGCATATACCCCATGAGAGGTTGAGTCACAATAACTGCATCTCTCAATAAATTTACATTTTTTACCAAATCTACATTTGCCACTCTTGTTAAAACTCCAACAATAATCTAGTTTCTTCCTTAGACTAGTTTGCCCTCCAGTGTTCCCTGACAAACTACTGGTAGTGATTGCTCCATGGAAACTAGCTCTCCTGTGTTGGTTATTCACCAGAGGTGTGGTCATTGACAGGTTCCACATCTGGTTATAAGTTACTGCCCAGCTTCTGCTGGGATTGAACTCCATTAATTGTCTGAAAGTCATATCATAGCTGTAGACATTATCCCAGCTATATGCCATCGATGCAGTATTAATAACCGAAACATACTGCTAGATTTCCCTGGCTCTCAGCGGGTGCTCAGTGCAATAAATAGTCGCATAAATTCTAAAAGCTTGCTCCCATCTACGGAAACAATTTATTCTACTCGTTCTCCTCGCTGGCACTAAGTAGGTGCTTCCTTCACTTTGAACCCACTCCAGTTTTGTTTCATTGTTAGCATGTTGTAGGCCATCAAAACTCCTTTCTCTAGGAAGAAGTTTGTCCAGGTCTACGTATTGCCCTTTTTCAATTTTTCCTTTTAGACCCGCATCGATATGACAGGTCAGATGGAAAAAGTCGTCGTCCGATAAACCTGTCCCAATAGCCTCTCTCTGAGGAGGACCACCTAATTCTGACAGATTTACAGGCATGGACCTAAAAACCTGAGGTGCTAGATTAAGATCTTGCCTGCCTAAATATGGTGAAGCACAAGGCATGTTCAATTCATGCATCGATTGCATTTGTAATTGATTCTGGTTTTGTACGTTAACGTTATCATGAGGTAAATTTGAATTCATACCTGGTGGTTTCTCCACCTCAGCTCTGAACTTTTTGGCTTGGATTACAACCTGGTCTGTGCACCTTTGAGCCTCCTCGAAACCAGGTGCATTCACTGTAGATCTAGGCCCTGGAACCATCACATCTTCTTCATGACCTCGCGCCGCTTCACTCACATCTTGCTGGATCCGCATTTGCTCTACAAAATCAGAAATTTTCTGCATTACATTGGTTGACAAACTTACTTCTGTTTCATTGTTTATCACTTCCTTTGATTTATCTTTATCTTCAATCCTTATTTCATCAATGTTAAACGCTCTTTTTGGCTGCTGATTTTTCGTGAGTGCTGGAGCATAGATTGTTGTGTCTGAAGGTGATTTAATCAGCCTTCCTGAATTAGCCCTCTGAATTGGTGATTCTTTATCGGCTCTAGCTCTATACTTTGGAAATTGACTCTGGGTTTTACCTCTGCTACTCTGGTCCTTTCCGGGTCCCGATTTGGTTAACAGTTGAGACTCACTAGTCTCACCAAACTGTTTCGCTCTCTGGATCCTCTCATCCAACATCTTATTGAAAAGTTTTTTTAAGTGAGGATTATTCATGACTAGATCCTCATCAGTTAGTGTTGCTGATGTAGCTCCAAGCTGCATTTCTGACACATTACCCGTTTGATCAGGCTCATTAGTTGTCGGCAAATTCTGAACTTCAGAGACATCTTGGTCAATACTCTCCATTTCCTCTTCACCCACATCGATGAAATCTTCATAATCCAGATCATCGTCGGAATTCACCATCACCTGTACCCCATCATTAAATTCAGACATTAAATTCAAGTCATTGCCATTATGGGTAACTTTCTTTTCTGGTTTAACTTTACTGATCGGCTCACACTCCTGAACTTTACTAGATCTATTTCGGACATTTCTATTAATTTGAGGCATTCTAACCAACTGTGCATTATTATTTTCCCATTCTACAATTTTCTTGTCACCCCCATCAAAAGTAATCAACTTTCTCCTTCTTGTACTTTTTCTCAATTCACCTCTCGCAATTTCATTTGCTTTGTTTTGACTCTTGTTTCCCCTTGAAACTGTCATGGTGACCATCTTTTGGTCTTTCAAAATTTTTGCTTTCTCCTTTTTAATTTTTTCACCTACCATAGGTCCTTGTCCCAAGTCTAACTTTCTCTTACGGCCTCTCGACATTATGAACAAGGTTTTCAAACAAAATTACTTCAGTTTAGTGAGTGATTTCCCAATAAATCACACCAAAATTTAAACTTGACTAAATTCCGTGTTGTCTCCAAGATTTGAAATAAACAAACTGACCGTTATTACGTCATGAGCTTATGACGCAAATAGCTGCACGTGAGGATTCCCTCCAAAATACACCTTGCTGGCTCGTTGTCCTTTCTGGACCGCAAAACCCATTTTATTGGATAAAATGGTGCTTTACCAAATGCGTATTCATTTGTATTTATACTTTGTATTTGTATTTTTGTTAAAATTGGCTGGGGCACAAGAGACGCGCTCTCCCTCGCCCCCTCCGGGCCAAAATTTCTTCATTGTAATGCAGTTTAGTAGGTTGGCGCCCATTAGGGTTTGGTACCTCCCTCTGGGAAAACCTGGATCCGCCACTGTTTCAGATATGTTTCTTCTAATAGATAGCTTTAACAAAATCTTGAAACTACCCACTTCTCAAACTTTTCAGCTGCTTGAAAGTATTGCATAATTGTCAAAGGGCAGGATTTGTTGGCATGTATTATGTATGGACTTAGCCTCACCAATGCTTCGTAATTGCTCCAAGTGGACATAATGTATAATTTATTAAGTCCTACCTCATTTCTGTGGTAAAAACCGGCAGTACTAGTCAGAAATCGCAAGCCATCATAACTGTTTCTTCTTGCTACGATCTTCAGAAGTTATCACTTTGACATTTCAAAACTGCATCCTATATTTTTCCTCCCATGTTTGGACAAATCCTGAAAAATACAGTGGAATAAACAAAATGAAAGCACGAAAGTCCTCCTGCATGTGCGCTAGAGGCATCCACCCCGCGCCGCCATCCCGGGAGGGGGGGTCACCTCGGTCCTGTCCAGGGGAGGGAGGTACCCCCTGGTGCTGTCCCAGGGGTACCCCTACCTCCCGACCCAATTTGACCAATTGATATATTGCTCCCCCATTTCCTTGTTTTGAGTTGATGTCAATATTCCCCATCTCCTCGTTCCGTCTGGGAAAGCCTGGACCGCCTTTGCCTTTTTCTGAGAAACCTTTGAAGTATTGGCCTTGGACCTGCCAATGCTAAAAATGTTTCTGTTGCATCCATTTTTTTTACCTGCAGCATTCCAAAGGATGCGGGAAGGTAATGTTTTTACACCTGTCTGTCTGTCTACGGGGGAAGAAGGGTACCCTAGCCAAGTGACCTGGTCATGCCCGGGGAGGGTTGAGGTGAGAGGTAACCTAGCCAAGTGAAAGGACCACCCATCTCCTTCCTGACATGGGTGCATCCTACCAGCCACCAATGAAAATGGTGAAAAAGAGATCCCTTACTGACGTTTTGAGGAATCTTTCATTTACCACTGCAAAGAGCATCTTTCTGCAGAAACAGAGATGGGTTAAAATAGATGACAGATTGCCTTACACCCATTTACAGAAGTTGGGATATGATCCTTCCCCACTGAATCCGCTACTGTTTCAAAAATGCTACAATTGTAAATGCATGATTTTGCATTAAATGAAACCTTCCCCAAATGCATCGGAAACACATATCCCCTACCCCTGCATGAGGAACCCAACTCAGTATACTCCATGGATCTACTCAATTTTGTTGGAGGTCTATTTCGAAGGACTAAGGTGTGTGATGTATACCCTGTGGCTGAGAGAGGTTTTAATTTCCAAAAATGCCTTTTTTTAAGACTAAGTCCAAAACCGGTTCTAAAACGCATTTTTAGGCGTTTCGAAACGTTTCAGGAGCTCACCTTTCAAGACTTTAGGCATCTTCTTCCTAGAGTTTCAAGCAGTCAATGGAGGAAGTCGAGCTATGGATAAAGCACAACATATTTGTCACAATATCATTTCTACCTCAACGCACAGGGCTTCGGAACAAGAAACAAAGCACATCATCGTCACCGAACAGGACGACGTCTGACCTACAAAGTGAAATCTAGGTCGAGCTCTAATTAACACGTGACTTTTGTTCACTCGTTTGAAGGAATTGCTGGTCTTCCCTTTCACTGAGCGTTGGTAAGGTTATTGAATGATTTTCAGCCACCTGGTTCTTGTCGCATTTTCAGCGTCCACTGCAAATGTTCCTTGTTGTGACATGATTAAAGATAATTGATTTAACCTATAGATCTATTGCTTTTGACACAAATATTAACACAATGACACTTCTAATTTAAGTAGTTGAGGTCTCTGTTATGAGAAAGATTTTCAGATGTCAAGAACATCCTTCCATGAACGTAGTCCACATGCTGTCTGGTGAAGTTGTAAAATGAGGTCCAAAATGATGTCACTGATAGAAAAATCAGCTGATTGGCCATACAGCATTCTATGTAAACAATCATTTTCATGTGATGGGTATTTGGAATTTTGAGCCATAAATTGGCATCAAGGTGTTTCAGAGGAAAAATTGAATCTATTTTTGGGTTGGTCTCCAAGCCATGGCTGTTTCAGTAATTTGACATTTTTAGGCTTTTAGGTGCAATGTAAATTGGTGATTTGTAGAGGACCTTTTGAGCTACCAAAAGGCACCTTTCAATCTTTTTTGACATTTTGACACATGACTTATAACTTAAACCACCTCAGCCCATATTTTTTAATTATGTCTACTGGCTAATAAAGTAATTTTTGATATTGGGGGTTGGTGGATAAAGTGTCTATTTATGATATGAAACAGTTCAGTGTCAAATGGTGATTTGTAGAGGGACATATTAGAGTACTTAACCCTCACGCTGCCCAGATACAAAATAGTCGCTTCGACCTGGCTACAATGAAATGCCGGGTATTTCACAGTC
>JBCAUG010719500.1:0-12663 GCA_038406175.1 Haplosyllis leylae | reverse complement strand
AATATGATGGGGTTTTGTTATATTTAGTATTTTTAAACTATTTTTATTTTCCAAAATCATTACTCTTTTACATGGACGGACAAATGTGATCACACTTTTCAGAAAAATGGCTACATAGGGTGCATAGGGGTGCATATGGTGTGCAGGAGTGTGTAGATGCATAGGGTGTGTAGGGTGCAGAGGGGCACAGAGAGGTGCAAAGGACATGGAGGGCATGCACCCTGCAGAGGGATGTTGAGGGGCATGGAGGGGAGGGTATGGCTGCTTATAAAAAGTTTTGTTACCCCTGGTTGGCCCTAGCAACCACATTCTAAGTGGATGATAATTGGGAAAATTGAAGTTTGAGGTATATTTTGAGGTGTTATACCCATTTTGGTTGCATGAAAGTCTCAGAACTTCAAATATCCATCGTTTTAAGTCTTTGGGTACTTCTGGTTACCTCTGGCAACTATACTTCAAGTGGTGAAAGTAGGAAAAATTGAAGTTTGAGGCATATTATAAGGTGTTATACCAATTTTGGCTGGATGAAAGTCTCAGAAGTTCAAATGTCCATCATTGTTCCTCTTTGGTTACCTTTGGTTGCCCCTAGCAACTACATTCTAAGTGTGTGACAATAGGGAAAGTTGCAGTTAGAGGCATATTTTAAGGTATTGTACCCATTTTGGTTTGGGGAAAGTGTCAGAACTTTAAATATCCATCATTGTAAGTCCTTGGTTACCCCTAGTTGCCCTGGTAACCACATTAAATGGGTGATAATAGAGCAAGTTGAAGTTTGAGTTGTTTGAGGTCCCTTTTACTTGTAGTTATAATCTCAGATTAAAGATAGAAGAACACCAAGAACACCACAATAACAACCCACACAAGCCAGCAAGTAGAATTCTTTCACTCCTTGATATTAGTTCTTTTTGACAAACGTGGTGGAATAAAGAAAACCAAGTTGATTCACCCTTTTGGTTTATTTCATCTTAAGCTATAGTTTGCAATGAGATTCATGTTAAAAGTGAGAAATACTTACATCGACGAAAGCTCCTGTTTTCGGAACAAGTATTTTACAATTTTGCTTTCCGCTCTTTGGCACTGTCATTGAAACTTCGTTGAGGTCCGCAGTAGTTGCTAAGGTAACAGGTACTGAAACAGAATCAAGTTAAACAATTAGTTCCTTGTTGTGAACTGCATTTTAAGAACATTTCAAGAAGCCTCGAAATCAAGGAATTGGAATTCTAATGATTTCAACACATGGACAGTATTTACTAGTAGTTCTAAGAGATGCCAATGTGCAACGAACATACCCAATGACTTTAATAATGACTCTACAGTTTGAATTGTCACAGGAGTTCAGTAGTTGACATGTGAGGTAAACATGAAGTAAGTACAACACTTGGAGTTACTAGATCTCTAACAGTATAAATTTCCAACGTTTGGAATTCCAAAGCGATTTGAAATTCGAGGTCTCGAACTTATTACATTTCTATTTTCCATTGACTGGTCATCAACTATCGCTCCACATTTACAGCTGTTTTGCGTTTTGAAAACATATGACACAAAAGTAAGAAATTATATTTGACAAATACCGATCGCTTAGACTTAATTGAATACCACAGTGTTTCATCTGTTATTCCGGTAAAATTTCCTCCAAATTGTTACCTCATGTTCAAGGTAGTTTCTCCGCTCTCACACTCGAGATTCACTTTCTTGTATGATTTGTCTAGGTGCACGTAGGATTGCTTTGCATACAACTGATTTTGATTTTTAGTAAAGAATAGGGGAAGTTCCGAAGGTGGAGACGCTGGGCATTGTCTCCAGCTGACCCAAGCAACCGAAGTTCTTCCCTGCCGTTGTTTGAGCGTTAACCGTCGATGAAAGCTCCACAAAAATCTATAGGCAGTATAAATGCCTGATTTATAATTTTAAGTGTATGATTTGAAGTATATACCCAACTGTGAGAAAACATCCAAAGTGGGTGATGATGTAAGTGCGTATGAGTTGTTTCTGCGCATGGCACTACTTCAGGGAATTAAAACAAATATTCCATTGACTTGACTTTGGAGCTGTAATTCTTCAGGACGCCTTCTCTACACAGGACTTTTCAATTGGAACCAGAATCGGCGTTCTTGTTAATTGTGTAAAATCTGTCTGTGTCTCCGTCTTTGTTCCTGTCCCTGTCTATGTCTCTTTCTCTATCTCTGTCTGTCTGTCTATCTGTCTCGCAATGATGCTTCGAAGGAATGGATCGATTTCGACTGCCACATTCATACCAAGCGTTGGCATCAGCATCAACACTAGCGTCACCAGTCAAATGGGTTCTAAACCGATCAAATAGCCTCGATGTAAACAGAGCTTTTGTGCTACATACCATCGCAAGCTTCTTTCTCTACAAAACTTATAGCTCCTTCCAATTCAGTACTCAGTGTTAATCTATTTATATGCATGATATTCATGCAGTCTGGATCCTCTGCCATTGATTCTAGCTCATCCTGCAAAAAAAAAAAGATCTCACATTTCTCTTATCTTGTTAGACAATATAAACATCAGTTGGTTGGTTCAGTTTTCATTGGAAAATTTACTTTCTTGTTTTAAGGCAATTAAAACTAAAAGTGAAGTTGTTTGTTAAATGAATATGAACGTTCATCGATTCTTAATATTCAATTGGTAGATCTAACACAGAATTATTAATGAATCACTAATTCTTTAGTGTTAATATCTGTATCAATAGTCAACTCGAATAGGTAATTCTGATTGAATTTGAATGTACAGAGACGCTTCCTATTCTAACAATTATTTATTGTCAAGCTGAATGAACGGGTCTTCAGTTATCTATACCAATATCAGATATCAAAATACTTATACAAGAAAGCTTTCCTGCGTGAACGCAAGAAGCATAACCCTGGCCACGTAGCAAGTTCTCGCTCTGCTGTTCTGTCCTGGGGGGTAACCCAACCTGACCTAGCCGCGGGGGTGCCCCATCCCTGTCTGGAGGGTACCATGGGGTACCCTGCCCCCATCCTAACCTGGCTGGTGGGTACCCTATCCCTGGCCAGAAGGTACCCATCCCTGGCTGGGGGTACTCTGCCCCAACCAGATCAGGATGGGGGCAGGGTACCCTATCCCTGGCCAGGGGGTACCCCCATCCTGACCTGGCCAGGTATGAGGTACCCCCCAGTCAGGGATGGGGTACCCCCAGAAAGGACATGGGACCAGTTAAAGTATTATGGGATGGAGATGGGGTGCACCCCTGTGGACAGACAGACTGACGCCTGTGAAAACATTACCTTCCCATCCTACTACGTATGCGGGCGGTAATTAACAGGGTAAATTTAATTACAATTCTGAATTAACTTGGTAACTTGGTAACAGGTAAACACACAGTGACAAGTGGTCTTTATTTTATTTAAACCCAAGTTTTCACTCAGTCTACTTATACATATCTTAGCGTTGTCTTCTAAGCTTGCTTCAAATATGACAGACATGGCAAAGATGAATTTTTATATTACACCAATGTTTCTTCAATCCGCATCATCACTATCCCACGGAAGTTAACCCAAAAAATACAAATTGAATCTCTGTAGCAGTAAATACTCATTTGATGGAAATTTATTTAATTTCATAATGGAGAAAGATTTGGCTTTGACATTTCCACCATCAAAACATTTTGGATAAACAACTCCCATGAACCACAAACTTATTGGTGACTGGCTAGAGTCACCTTAGTGGTTGGTTTGGTCTTTTTGCCCCAAAATTTTGGACCCGAACCTTCGCTCCCTTCGACCTCCTTCGCTCCCTTTGCTCTCCTTCGCCCCACTTCACTCCCCATCGAACGAGCTTCCTGGTGAAACTTTCACTGCCTGATATTTTGTATAATTCATAGACATGCATCTTTTTGTGGAAACTAATGGAAATAATCCACATACCTGAATAAAGTCAGTACCAATTGATATCACTGAAATGAACCATCCTTTGTCCTCTCTTGCCTAAAAAGATCAAATAAACAGTGAATAAATTGTTACCCAGCAATTTAACGGTCTCGGTAGCAGCACGGACACAGCAAAGTATTGACACCGTCATGCAGAGTTACTTTTTGCTTGGATTCCGATTTTAACCGACAAAAGTGTCCTGGAGTTTACTGTAACTATATCTCTCCTTTACCTTACTACTTTTTTTGCTCTAGCCATCGGAGTTTTGATACATTCCGAATACCCTTGTGCTATCAATCAATCTTTTGAATGACCTCCCTATTTTGAAAACAAATTTCTTTGCATAGTGTCACGCAGGACTTTTCTAGACACAGAAGCTAGTTTGAAGAAAGTTCATTTTACCTCTTTTGAAAATGATTTCAGTTTTTCAGCATTTATACTATTGCCATCCGTAATCACAACTGCATATCGCGGATGCCCTTCGTTCAAAAGCCGCAAACCTAATGGTAGAAACAGAATTTGATTTTAACTGCCTCACTGACCTAGTTTGTATGATCAATGATCCATGACGCTACCATGATGCTATTAAGATCATGTCTGTCGAAAAAAATGTGCAGTAATTATGTTGTGAGACCAATGTGGATTAAATTTTAAAAGAAACTAAAAAATATAGACATGTAGTAAACTGATAACCAGAAATTCAGAAAGAAGAATACACGTAATTTGCTACAGTCATCGTCCGAGGTAGCTTTCGCCTGCAGAGTGATTGGTAAGTACGGATCTTCATTTTCAAAACGAACTTTGTACAATTTGGTTAACACATCAAAACTAAATTGTACAAACGTAGTGAAAGTTTCACCAGGTGGCTCGTTGGGCGCTAGGCCTACCGCCGAATCGCCTCAGAAAAAATCCAATGACCTCGGGGTGTGAGGCCTCATGCCCATGCAGTTTGAACTAGTTTTTCATTTCCCACCACCTCTTGGTGCGAAAAGTTGAAAAAGTTCATTTATGACATTTAGTGTTGACTTGTCCCCACCACCTGCAAGTACAATCCCCACCCCATCTACATTCACAGAGCTGCAAAAGGCCTTCACAGGGCCCAAAATTTTGGGGCAAAAACCGTCAATCAACAACTGAGGTCATTCTAATGAGCCACCAATTATGAGAAATGCCATACAACTAAATGATATTATTTTGTGCTGCTGAACACCAAATTTTCTTAAGTAATCATTCGACAATGTCAGGATACAGACATTCATACACCTATCTAGGTCCATTTCAACTTTCATAAATTGAGCTAAAATTTGTAGGAAAGGGGACACATCTTCCATGGTGGCATTGTTCCAGAAGGAATTTGTAAAAATATCACATTCTGATCTTCCTTTGTGCGATATTCTCTGCGATATCGACTGCATGGAACAATATTTTAAACCTGGAAAATAATGATTTCGAAGAAAGGATAATCGTAGTGTGATTCCTTTACTGATCTGACTGCAATTCTTCGGGTTCTCTTTTTTGCCCAGAAATATCAAGTTTCTAAAGATTTCCGTTCAAAGTTCATGTGAGAAATCTTGGGAAACTATAATTGAGAAAATATATCTGAGATATGTGTGCAGGACTACAGAAAAATGCGGCATTCATTTCAAGTCAACATTTGCAATTTCTGTGTTATGTCATGTAGATTTCAAGGTACTTACAGTTTAACTGAGAATTTATAAAGTAAGCTAATAACTCTGAAAGGACTCTTAGTATTTGCATGTGAACCGAAACGAGAATTGCAACAATTAAATTGTTCTGCACTTACCGGCTGGTTCTTTTTGAGGATCGTCGTCTTTACCAATAAGCGTCTTGAACGCTCGATGTGTGTACGTCAAACCTCTTTGGTATTCTATATTTTCAAGAGCCCTTGACACCGAATCCTGATCAATTACAAAAAGAAATAGTATATCAACTATTTCAGCAACAACAAACATGTCAAAACTATTTTTCCAGTTTCAAAAAGCATATTTTTTCCCATCATTTCTTCCATCTTTTTCTTTCCTTTACAAATTCAGTTCGCTCCAAAATGTATTACCATTACGGCATACATCATGCTTTCGGCATATTAGTTGACACATATACTTACTGTGTCCAAGTGAGCTTCGAAGTTGAATTCCAAAGTTGCTCCAGTGGCAAACTGAATAGCACCGACATGAGCTCCCGTTTCAGAAATGTCGAATCCTCTCGACACCTAGATTAAACAATTTTATGTCAGCGCCATACAGCTATTTGACAGATAATAATAAATGTTCGCAATACAGAAATGGTGTCAGTCAGCAAACATTCTCGGCATGAAATAATGTATTGCAGAAATTAAAGAGTAAAACAAGGATTGGAATTTTGACGCACTTGTGCTGCAAAGTTCAGAGTACTTTGGAAATCAGTCGATCCTAAACTTGCAGATCCGTCTATGAGCCAGGCTACGTCGTTTCCGGCATTATTTGTACACTCTAAAATTCAAAAATATTATTTGTCTATTAACGTGTGCATGCACCAGCAGGCTTGTATGGACTATATACAATGCGTTGAATTTGGCTAATTATAATGTTAAGAGAATGTATATTTTTAAAATCTAGTAGCATTCATAAAAATCAACATCAAATAGGATGGAAGTGCATTTCCACCAATCTAAATTCCCTCACTTTTTGGTATTAGATTAGAAAGCAATGTATAGTTGCGTACTGTTGTGCAACATTACAATATATCCCAACTAACTAGCTCGTACGGGACTTCTACTCCTGTTAGACATGTACCCCTACAACCTGTCTCCTGCAGCAGTGTTCTTTATCCCACTAGATTACACTACTACACAGATTATAATCATCGCACATCATGACTTTAAACCTCGCAAGTGATAATTCGCAAGTGAAAACGTAGATTTTAACTTTTTTTTCAATGGAAGAAATTGAAAGGCTTTGAAATTAACATTATGCGATGTATGTAGAGGTTCATTTTGTAGAATTCCTTCATGTTATTACAAGTATTTCAGTTGGTGGACCTCAATGTTGTCTCCATAATGATGTTAAAACATAGCAATTATTTTCAGGTGGTTTTTGTTTACACTAAAACTACATTTTTGTATGGCAATTGGAAATTTCTCATTGCCTATTTGGGACATTTTTTTTAGAATTTCTTTGTCTAATTTGCCCACAAGACGTACCAATTTATGAAAACTCAATTTATAACATGAACAATTTATGACCACTTTAGGGACATTTGAGTACTTTCGAGAAATAGACCCCTCAGGAAAAAAAGTTTTCTCATGATTGTAAGAGACACAGATTCTTTTTTGTTGTCCAAAATTTCAAGTTTTATGTTTAACCAGAAGAGAAGTCTGTAGATTTTGGGATTTTGGTAGTAAATCATCCATTTACTGCATGAAGAGTTGATGACAGGGGTGCAATGTCAGTTGCTAGTTTTAGAGTGCACGGTAGACTACCAAAAGGCACATTTTGAGAACTTTTATGAGAAATTGTTAAATTTTTATTACAGGCTGATTTGAGTACTATGCATGGGTTGGGAGGTCAAAAGTGATATGAGAGGTTAAGCTTAACATGATGAGTACCCAATATGTAAATAAGAAAATGCTTATCAGGGAGTGCCTGGGTAAATTTCTGTGAGATGAAGCAATTTGAATAACTTTTTTTGAAAAATGGCAAAATTGGATGAAAATAAAACCTAGATTCTAAAATGAGTGACTTAGAGTGATTTGGTGACGTTTTTAAAATGAACATGATCAACATGTTTTCATGTTTATATCACTCTTTGCTCATTTCTGAAGTCAATTCTTAACCAATTTTGATATAACACCTCTGAAATTGAAGCTTAGGACAAGAATGTGATGTGATTATGCCACTAGGGCTCCTATAAGGGCCTCAAAATGATAAAAATGTCCAAAAATTGCCAACATCAGCACATTTATGCCATTTGGAGGTACCTTATGACCCCTCTAGGAGGAAAATGTGAGGCAATCTCAAATTTTGGTATGATCGTGATAATTTTCATACATTACCAAATTATTCAATAATCACTTACATTGGGGTACAGAGACTCTTTTTTTTTGCAAAATTTCACCCTTCAAAAACATAAATCAAATTGATTAATCTCACACAGCATTACCACTTTCAGGCATAAATATGTGTAAAAAATTTACCCCCAGTATCCCCTAGGTAAATATTTTCCTACCTTCAAATATTTAGTGAATATATTTACTAAATTTACTGAATATATCTGCTCCCAAGTGAAAGACATTTGACTCTAGTCATATTACCATGAATACCATGCATCAAAAAGTCAAATGGCTTGGCTATTGAGGAGGTTCACAAAAAACTTGACATAATGAGGTTCACACATATGATGGCCACCCTCAAAATGTTCATGAAATATATTTTCAACCAATTTTGATGACTTTAACATGTGATTTCAGAATTCACTCCATTGTGTCAATTTTTTGTGTGAGCCTCCTCCTTAGTCCAGTCATTAGACTTTTTAACATTTGACATCTTTTTTACAATTTGACGTCTTTTTGGCATTTTGACACATGACTTAGTAATTAAACACCTCAGTCCTTCACGGACCTATTTTTATATCATAGGGTATGGCTATTTATCATCGACAGATTTAGGGGACGCTTCATTATTTGAGACATATTGCCAAAAAATAAATCCAGGTGCAAATTCGGATTATTTTTCTTACCAAATTTCAGTTCTGTGGCCTTGTTTTGAAAAACACTAGCCGTTTGTGTCGAGTAATACGTATCCCACAGAGCAGCTTGTCCAGCAATGGTCCAGGGAATGTCCTGTAAGTTGTCTTTATTAAGATCCGTACCCGTCTGTACAGGATATAAAATGACAAGTAAATTATCTATTTTCAGTGGAACTATCGGAAACAAAAGTCAATTAAGTGAAAATTACTGCATACATCGTGCTACAGAGAAGATTACAATTTAAGTTTGAAAGAACTTTCATCGAAATGTAACTATTGATGACAGTTATCAAAAGTGTTTGGGTTGGAAACCTCAATAAAAACTTCATAATAAAACATTAGCCTTCAAAGGTTGGTAAAGACACAGAATAGTTACTACGAAGAATTCTCATAAATTTAACCCAGCTCTTTGATATTACACAAGAGTCGTCTTTTAACCCCACAGTATGTTTCATAAACTTTGAATCACTATTGCAGGCTCCAGACACTGTACTGATTATTCAGTCTCTTTGAAGGGCTTGTCCAGCTGAGAACGATGTGGTAGTGAGTCAACAACACATAATTAAAAATCTTGCAAACGTTCTGGATAAAGCAAGAAAGTCCTCCGGTGTGACCACAAGAGGCTTACCGGCCACGGCGTAGCATCATTCGCTCTCCTGTCTGGGAGGAGAGCAGGAGAGTGGGAACGCCCTGTTCTGGCTGGGGGAGGGGTACCCCTGTCCTGGCTGGTGGGGGAGGGTGGCTGGGGGACCCCTGTCTTGGATTGGGGAAGGGGACCCCCTGTCTTTGTTGGGGGTGCCCTTGTTCTGGCTAGGGTACCACCAACAGGACCTGGAACAGGACCAGCTACAAGACCAAGGGACCTGGGACCAGAGGTTGAGGTACCCCACTCCCCTATCAGAAAGAACCTGGGACTAGAGGCCTGGATACCCCTCCTTCGTGGTAGACAAACAAACTGAAAACATTACCTTCCCACGCGGGCGGTAATAATTACTAGCAGGTGCAGTAATTCATGAGAAGGCACATATTTTGACACTTTAGTTTCCTATGTTTAATTCCATGAGGTAAATTACTGTTCATTTGTCCCTTTTGTTTTTTAAGAAGTAATTAAATGGTTTCAAACATTAAGAAGTATTTTTCCATTATTTTGGCCTGATCTTTTTTGTGTACTGAGGCTTACCAATAGACTTGAACATAAACGTGTGAGGTGGTTCCTTGAGATTATGTGGAGTAGTAATACTTTCAGTCAGATCTGTGTGTTTGTGTCTGTGTGTAACTGTCTGTTCAAGCCACAACTTTTGAACCACTAAGATTTCATTTTGACTATGTCTAAGTCAAATTTGAGTATCCTGATCAGAGTCAGCCGATACTTCAAAACTTAGGCATTCTACTAAAACTTGCCTAAAAGATCACGGTCATATGAAGGTCAAGGTTACGCAATTCTAGCCCATATCAAGACCAAATGAAAACTGGGGAAATTTTGGAGCCTTCCCCGAACAGTTATTTTTCGTATGTTTCCTCTGTAACTATACCATAGGTATTAGAATAAGAAAATGCCTGACCTTGCTCTCATATTTAAGATAAATGTAAAGTCTGGCAGCCAATCCAGAATGCAATGGTTTCAGTAGATGGTGTACTGTGTTCCCTGTGTTGTCATATTTGACATCAGCCCATCTAATACCTTTCAAATGACATGACAATCAAGTAATATACATGAATCAAATTAATATTCAGTCAACACAAGATTGCACACAGATAAATGGTTTATTTCTATGGATTCCATGTGATCTTTTATTCGGAAATATCGACAGGATAACCCACCGAATGTGTTCTCGATTTGTGTCAGTGGAGTTTTTAATGTTTCCTGTGCGTCCCTGGCCTGGAGTTCATTGAATTGAGACGACGATAACTGTTTGATAAATTAAACAGACAGTTTAAGCGTTTCCAATGATAGGATATTTTTATGCTTGTCCAACATAATAAAAGTCACAATAAGCAAAAGTCATTTGGATGGTGTCTTACTTGCCAAATGCCTCCTTTAGTGAGATCACTGGAAGATTTTTCGCCATATTCAGTTTCAACATAAGCAATTCTTTGTAAAAGCAAGTTGTCGTTCGGAAAGATACATGTTCGCTCGATTCTGTCAACAGTGGCCTCAACCTGTAATAAAATATGAATCGGATATCTTATCTTGAAGGGGGAAACTAGGCTTTAGAAGAAAGCCCCATTCTGCTGCTACGTCTTTGTGACACGTCCCACATTACACTGTTTACATTAGCTTTTACATTTTTGTTGTCCTCAGTTGTTGAATATGACATCAAAGCTAATAAAAATACTTATTTTATTGTACATTTGCTATCAGCAGCGAGATCTTAGTAAGGTTGGATTTTAATTTCTTTTCAATTTACAAACGAAACATTGGAAACTGCCTAAAACATCACATGTAGGTGCTACTTGAGTAATTGTAAATGTTAAAGGAAATGTTAGATATTTAAACATTCCACATTAACTCAAAAAACTAGATAAGATGAATCTCAATCTCAAATCCCTTTGAAATAGATGGTTCACAAGCCTCCTTCACATCAGTCGGAAGATTTATTTGTTTCTCAGTCACTCGTAGCACTTACCTTCTTTGCAAACATTCATCGATATTATATTTGACTTTGGTAAAGCTGCTTTTCTAGTGTCTATTAAAAATGTGCGATCGATTCTCCTCAGTTTTTGTTTCAGTTTCCAGCCCCAGTTTCGGTTTTGCACCCTAATTAACAGTGTCCCGGTGAGGGACACTGTTCAGGCCTAAATTAACAGTGTCCCAGTTTTGGTTTTTGGACACTGTTAATTAGGGCACGAACAGTGCCCAAAAACCAAAACTGAGGCT
Source organism: Haplosyllis leylae (assembly GCA_038406175.1). NCBI lineage: Eukaryota > Metazoa > Annelida > Polychaeta > Phyllodocida > Syllidae > Haplosyllis > Haplosyllis leylae. Next base: position 1,131 of record JBCAUG010719500.1, on the reverse strand, counting down.
AGAAACTGAAACACAAACTGAGGCTGTCGGGATCCACTAAAAGATTCATGATGATCATGATCATGATTTTGTTAACATGCCCAAGTCAGCCAAGTTTCTTAATTTAGTAGCTCCTGGGATCCAAGGGATCATATCTTACCATTTTTGAACAAAACAAATAGGACTGAGGTGGTTAAAGTAATAAGTCACGTCTCAAAATGTCAAAAAAGTGGCAAAATGTCAAAAAGACGCATTGTAGGAAAATTATTAGTCTTACCACTGCTTGTCCCTTTGCAAGAGATACTTGTGTCTTGTCCACTTTAACTTGACACAGTACTGACGGTAAGTACGATGTTATCAAAAGGCTTAATGATAAGAGAGAGATGTATCTCCCTATATGGTCCTCGTTGCGTCTCCGGATTATAGGCATGGTTCTACAACGGATTGATACAGCAGTAGAGTTTTTCACAATCACACAAAGTTGGCAATGTTGGCATTATTGCCAACTTTGTATTCCCACATATTTGCTGTTTTCTTCTTTATTTGCATCAACTGTTGCTAGTAAATATGAAAATAAAAATCAAGGGGTATGTGAGGATTTCACTTCAAAGTTAAATGCTTTATTGAGCTAAATGATTTTTGATGGCAGAGCTAAAACAAAGTTGGCAATGTTTGGCATTCTTGTATTGCAGAGAGTTTGTGAAAAACTCTATAACAAGCAATAGACATTTTGATTACCTTCCGTGATTTTACTATCTCTGGTTAATAAATGGAGTAAATTATCGTATTGCACCCTGCGATAGTTTTAAAGAAGTTTTGTAATAAACACATTTAAATTAATCGAAAATTTTCATTTTGTATTTTGGTTTTTTCACTAAATTTAACAAATTAACCAAGCAAAAAATGTCTGAAGATGCTGTTACTAGATTTGATAAAATGTTCATTTCAACTAGTATAAAATATGTTTAGTAAGTTCTTTATAAGTCACAAGTGCCACAAAAATCAAAAGTGGTCAATTTCGCTGGATCGACCTTTTTATATGAAACAAGTTATTATTTTATTGTGACAGCTGGCCTATTATTATAATAGATTAATTACTATTTCTATGGTCTGTTGATTAAATTATCATGCAATATTTAGTGACACAAAAAG
>JBCAUG010719489.1:0-12663 GCA_038406175.1 Haplosyllis leylae | reverse complement strand
AAAATGTATCTTCCTACTATCCTGGGAAATTTTTGTTGAAATGTCCAAACAATTTTACATACAAATATTTATTAATTTTCAGAAATTTTTTTGTGTCACATTGTATGAAAAATACTTTACTAATCTTTAGTCTTTAATAATCTTTACAGATAAGATAAGTTATGGTTTGAGTTAATATCATGTAGAGGTATGTACGTAAGAAGATGGAATGATGAGTTGAGTGAATCTAGAAGAATGAGAAAGCAATATTTATGCTGAGTGAAGCAAGGCCAGAAATTTTTTTTGAAAAAAATACAAAATTAGGGCCCTAAAATCCATTGTTTAGCTCTTAAATTGTATACTGGGCCTCCAAATCTGGGGTCAGGGCCGGGTCCCCCTCCTCTGGATCCGCTAGTGGATTAACCAGATGAAATGTTAGACAGACTAATATATTTAACCCACAATACATTTAACCCACAGTCTATGAAATAAACAGAACTGTTACATCTATGTGTTCCTGTAATCCAGATTTTCGTCTTATGTTCACTCAATTAACACAATACTTTTGGTGAATGGATTAACCAACTTTGATGTTTAGTGACTCGTAGAGAGTTAACTTATTGGTTTACGGATGTTTTTTTTCCAAAGAATTATGGGAATTTTTCCACGTGAGGTGACAAATATTACTTCATGAACAGTGACATACATAAATGCAAGGTGAGATTAATTAAACCGATGTGAAGTGAGAATGAAAGAGACATCAGAAACCTCAGAAAATTCAGAAAAACTCAAAGTGTCAGGTTGGCTATAGATTACCTTTGGTGAACATGTTTGATCAGCTATCATATATCATATGCCATATTGGGTGGCAGCCATTACCAGAAAACATAAAATTTATGATATTGCGTCATTTTCTTGAACGTTTGCATCCTGGCACGTGATTTTAATGACGTCATGGCGGGATTCTGTGTAAACAAATTTCCACCAATGACTGCAGCTCAAAGTATACCTACTTATCATAAAAGTGCCAAGGCATATTCCCGAAATACTATAGATCCCCTCTTTCAATCACAAAGCTGACTCTAAACGAGCTAGCGATATCCTCAATCACTCACAAAATCAACATACGAGTTTTTTCAAAACTCTTGTCTAATTAGATGAATTGGACAAAAAGAATTTTTACAAAAGTGGGGTTTGAGTCCAGGATCTTCCGCTTATATTCCAACTGCTTTAACCATTACACCACAGAGTCAACTGTGCTTGTGGGGAACTTTAAGAAGCACCTATTTCATGCACCACTGCATCTGTCCAATTCGTCTAATTCATCCAATTAGATGAAAACCTCCCTATTTTGAAAAAACTAGATTGAGACTTGCAACCAAAAACAAGCACCATTAAGTTTGGGTCAATTTTCAGCATATTGCCAGTCATCTTTGACACCCATTACCTGAATTCACAAAAGTGGTTGTCATAACTCACACAGTTAATATAGAAAATTGTAGCAAAAACTGAACACCACTAAGTTTTGGTCAATCCCCAACTTCAACATGTCACTGGGATTCAACCTCATCTCGCATGAGGTTAAACAAGGCACCAAAGTCAAATTCTTCACTCCTTGATATTTAATAAATTTGTCTTATAAGTTTTCAAAAAGATATCTGTTTGTCCAGTTATTTTCTCAGATATTCGGATATCCATCTTATCTCATCATACCAATATAAATCTAAAAAGAAATAGATTATTGTGCGATCCTATCTGTCTATTGATGTAGAATGAAATGCTAATTGGGACAAGAAATCTCCTGAAGGGTAAATTTGTACCCTTCCTATTATCAATTACCACTAAAATGAAGTAAAGGAGCGTTGCTAACCCCAACGCTCCTTTACTTCATTTTTAGTGGTAACTGTTCTTTCCAGGAAAATTCAGCTTACATATCGTGTAAAATAATTTTAGTGTGCTTGTTCTATTGCTTGACCCAGGATATGCTAATTTTAACACTTCGTAGATAAAATATAAGTTTCGATAATGACAACAAATGAATTAAACAAAACGAGAACGATGTATAAATCGCATATCCATATGGGAAACTGATATCAACAATATTTTTGAGATATTTTTAGATGTTCATGTGTTCGTAATTGTCACCATCTGTTTTGCAATCTGCTACATGAACTCAAAAATAGACTCCATTCTTCAAAAAGACTGAAGACAAGTCAATTCATATTGTCTAAATAAACTCTTTCTGTTTTTTCTAAGGATCAACATAATTCTGTTAGCAAAAAAGAAAAGTTTCTTACCTTGTAAAGTAACAAGGAGAAAAACTAACAAGTAGAAAAGATGCTTCATCTTGTCTGAACTGATGACAGTTGGTTTGCTTGTGTCACCTACTCATTCCTACTATCCTTCTTCTTCCGCGGTTAATCTGCTTAGAGATACAACTCCCTTTCAGGTAAGTTTATTCCTGTAATTGTCGACTACATAACAGAGGCCTCCACCCTTTGTTGTGAACGTTACATCGGCGGATGTGAAACCGCACTTACTAGTAATTACGGGTTTTAGAGCGACACTTGGTAGTTCATCGAGGCTGTGGATGTGGCAGGCAGTTAGTTTCTACGAAGAATAAGAGTGAAGCTGGGGAAGCTGCGCATCCTCCTTTTCTTCCTCCACTGAGTGTGGCTAAATTTCAAAGGGATGTAATAACACAGTATCTTTGCTTTGCATCTTATGTAATAAAATATATTGCGTTAAGTGTAGTTCCGATGCCTTCACTTGTTCACCCACAGTGCCTGATGGAAAACTTATGTGTGGGAAGAGACATTGAAATAGAAAAAAATCTGTCTTTCCCTTCGCATCAGGCACAGTAGCTTTGAAATCATACCACCTGAAACAGTGAAATAATGTTTATTTTACAGTTGGTTTTTCTAACAAAATAAAATAAGATCCAATAAATTATCTACATAAATCTAAAGGATCGGATTCTGCAAAGCAAGATTTTTCATTCAAGTTTTCACGTCGCACAAACTCAACATATAAATAATACAATTTGCAAAGCTGAATCTTTGTGTTAAATATTGTGTTTGTGCCGCAGAAAGTGTGAAAATTAAAAGGTCCCTTTGCATTGCCATTATACTTTGCAATTTTTGAACACTGTTAACATCAAAATAAAATTCATGTTCAAGTTTATTTTAAATAGATCACAGTTTAAATTGATATTATAACTGATTTAAGACTTAGATTTTGAGAAAAATCTGCAAAATCTACATTATATTGTAGGAAAGACTTGCATTGGAATCTGACCTGTGTACACGTCACAGCAAAATCTTATGCTACGAAAATCCGTCAGTTCCTTTCGCCTTTACATTGTTACGTAACTTTCCATGAGCGGTATTCATTAAAAAGTATTGTTTATTCCCCATTAGATTTAAGAGCAGAACAAGATATTTTCCTCAAAAAGGAATAATGACGTAGTATGATGAGGCATGATAAAGTTTATTTAATAGTATGAGTTCATTTCAAGCATCCAAATCGAACTTACTGAGATCAGTATATGATATATTTCCCGCAGAGTATTTTAACTGTACCATAATGTCAAAATTCATTAAAACAGCGGCTTCAAGATTTGACATGCTGCCAATTTCCTTGATTCTACACCATTTTCCGCGAACGGAAAGTTTTTTAATCCACAAAACATTGTGATATTCATTGTAGAAACTACGTGCTTTGAATAATAATGGACAGGCATACGTGTGTGGAACCATTCTAGTTAATTTCCTAAATCACATCATTAACATGCAGTTTTGAAATGCATGGGCGCAAGGGTGCAAGAGGTGCAATACCTTTATACCTTTTGGTATAAATAATACATTTTGGAAAGCTGAATCTTTGTGTTAAATATTGTGTTTGTGCTGCAGAAAGTGTGAAAAAAAGGTCCCTCAGGGCAAATAATCAGGGGTCGAGACCCAGTGGGAGCATATGAAACTTTAATGATTGCAAAGCACGAAACATGCATTGACTTCTGTGGAGCATCTGAGAGATGGATTTAAATCCATCGGTATTGAACAAATGGTTGAATGAATGCCAACCAAAAAATTATGGCCAAATATATGAATAACAGCAAAAATTATGAGACATATTTTGAGTTTTTCTGCTCAGCCAATATTGAGATTAACTTGTGAAAAGATGGGGACAAATCTTCCAAATGTGTTTCTGTGGTAGAAATTTCAGTATTTCAAATATTTCTATTGCTCAATTAGATTAACATTTCAACAGAAATCAAAGAATGGTTGCAAAAAATTGCAAAAAACTTTGAAACTTCAATGTGTTTCAATTTAGTGCATTTTTTGGGAGCACACAAAAGTTTATAGCTTTTTTGTGCTCATCTGTGCTCAGTGCTTCACCTGGCTCCTGACCCCAGATAATTGAGTTTTTCATGATACGCATTTCTGTCAGATTATCTGACAGATCTTTACACAGGGAAGAGCAAAAAAAAATTGTCAAAAATTGCTCCCAGTTGGGATTGAACCCATGGCCTCTGGATCATCATGCCAATGATCTACCAACTGAGCTAAGTCAACATTCAGTTGCCAGCCTGAATCTTCATGGCCTTTAAAAAGTCATGCTCTATTGATTCCAGTAGTAATCAAAGTCCAACATGTGAAGTGGTACATGAAACATAGCTCACTTCAGAAAGCTCCTGCTCAACACATACCTGCCCAGCTCAGTTGGTAGATCATTAGAGTGATGATCCAGAGGTCCTGCGTTCAATCCCGACTGGGGGCAATTTTTGACACTTTTTTTTTTGCTCTTCCCTGTGTAGATATCTGTCAAATAATCTGACAGAAACGCGAACGTCTCTTGAAAAACCCGAATACTGAAAAGTTTCTCATAGCTTCTTTAGTCTGAATAACCTGACGAAAGAGGAAAGTTATCCTGGCTTTCGACACTGGTTACCAGCCATTGGAAAATCTGGAAATAACTAACGGTTTTGATATGTAAGGAAGGATTTCAAACTCCAAAAAAGTCTATGCTACGTTCTCCTGGTTTCAGGCAACAATAATGCTAAGTTGATATTCAAATAATAGCAAATACACTGACATCAAAGTTAAAATGGCATAAAAGTACAACTCTATTGATACCCCATTAATGGTCATGAACTAAATTTTTGTCTGGTATCTCGGTCCGCATATCAACTTGAATACGATCTGTGGTTTCACCGACAAATGTTCTTAGCGGAACTGACTGAGTCATTCCCGATGATTGCAATGACAGGATTTTCAAGGAATCCACAATTGACAAGCAGATTTCCCTCTAATAAAATCTATTTTGAATACCATTACTGTCTGAAATGTCTCACAAGCAAAGGTCGCGTCTCTTTTTAATCACTCATTTTATTCAAGATTATGGCAGATTTTATTATTTTGGTTTGAAAATGACTGCCATGTAATAAAAATATAAATTCTAGCTGCCTCAATTAAATTAATACGGTAGGATGAATTGAACATCTGGCGAGTGTAGCAGGGTCAGTATCTGATTGACTTCATTTTGCACTGCAAAACATAAATGGTAACTGAATCAATTCATCTCCACTTTACTTGATCTTATTTCTTTCATCACCATTTACTCAGGTTGGATTTTATACCAAAGTAAACAGAGGAACATGTTGATCACTCTGTGATAAAAAACTGCAATATGGCCAAACAAATGTAATTGAAGCCACAGGGCATTGTTGTGGATTGCAGTAAATCATACATCCTTTCAGAGGCCTCCTCCTATTGCATTGAAGTTGTTCTTAATGGGATTTTTTCTCTGTACGAAAAATGAATTAAACTATATTTTATGTAATATTTAAAATGGCATTTCGTTGAATTCGGTGGCTTTTATTACTGACCAACAATCCAAATTGTTACGTCACCTTTAATCCAATGTTCTCCATTTAAATGTAACTTTTGCTGGCTGGTTTACAGTCAACTTAGTGATTGATAGGGGTGGCACGGCGATTTTTGGGAATATGCCTTGGCACTTTTATGATAAGTAGGCTTACTTTAAGCCGCAGTCATTGGTGGCAAATAAGCCTACTTTAAGCTGTAGTCATTGGTGGGAATTTGTTTACACAGAATGCCATGACGTCATTTACGTGCCAGCAATGCGAACGTTCAACGCAACGTCATTTTTATCTTCTTCAACAACAAAAAGCAATCACAAACAGGGCAGTTACTCAAAATGAAGTGTTCATTATCAGAAAATCAATCATCAGAAAGAATTTCTTTTTGTGTTATTCCATTCATTTCTCAATATCACTATTTTGTGAATATTTTTACGGTATTATGTTCAAAGTGAAATAGTGGGAAAACGGTATGCGCAGGATTTCAATAAAATTCGCCTGACCACGCTGACATAAGGATCAATTGATTTCACTTCCTGTGTTTCATCGACTGCCTTTGCTATACAGGTTCGGCCCAGTAAAATCAAACACAGTTAATTTGAAGGCACGCTTAATTCGAAGCTCCTCCCAAGTATTGAACAGCACCCTTTAACATCTTTTCAATGTTAAAAAGTACTGTTAATTTGAACAGAGTTTATTTGAAGTTTCACTAATTCGAAGGGATTTCAAGACTAACTTAATTCAAAGTGCTTGTAATTCAAGGTTTCAGGAAACTTAAATTGCAGTTTACTGTAATTCAAAGGGTTAAATCGAACTCAGATTGTTAATCAAAGCCTTGTGTGGTGTTCTGTACAAATAAAAGCATTCTGTCTGACATGTTTGACATATGTTTAATTACTTTCTATTAGAACCTGTGCTATTTTCTATGTACTGTTCAACTTGTTTGACATGAAATAAAAGCAATTAACATTCATTCTTTTCATAGTTTTATTTACATGTATCCATCTTTATTTACACAATGTTAACAAAACTACACATGTACATGTACAAAATATTTATTTATGTTCCTTTTCATGCCTGTGCAGCGAATCCATATTGTAAGATGAAAAGTTGCACAGAGCAAACACAAGGGCTTTTCCTGTGTGGACCTGCCTCATGTGGGAATCACAACCATTCTTTGAGCCCAAGATAGCACCACATTGAGGACAGCTCCATTTTCATTTACCATCAATGGCCAAGACAACAGGGTCTTTGTTGCCCTTTTGTTCTGTTTTCACTGGTGATGGAGAGGGGAGGGGCTGGTCTTTGTGGTCTTGATGAGCCTGGGCCTGCCTCAACTACATCCATTGCATGGGTGGTCGAGTTGGGATCGTCATTGCTTTTAAGGCTTCTCAACAGCTGGGGCAGATCCCCCGGCCCTACCTGCTCACATGCCTCTACAAACAGCACCTACCCTTCATGGACTGTCTTGTGGGCCTCTGACATCACCCTGGGGGTGAGACCAGAGAGTCTCACCTCTGCTGATGCTTTCTTCCATAAGAGTTTAGACATTCTTAATGACAACTTTCACCCCACTTTTCTCACAACCAGGAAACTGTAGATGATATGGCTTTCCATGCTTGTTACAAGGGTTTTGCATACTAATATGTCATAATCCCTTGTAGAAGGCATGGACAGTCATATCATCTACAGTTTTGTGGTTGTGAGAAAAGCCGGGTGAAAGTTGTAAAAATGGCAAAACCCAAACAAATGCCACACAAGCCAGATAACAAGGTGAAATTATCACCCCTGGCTCCTCACCAGTGAGATGAGAGGTGGAGAACTGCTGCTGAGATGTTCCACAAAAGATTTCAGGCACCCCCCCCACCACACAAGAAGGGATTGTAGTTACAAAGGTAACACACACACTCAATGTTGCCATGTCTTGACATGTCAAACATATGTAAGCTAAGTACAGTACAGTACAGTATTGTACATTGTAGGTTGCCCTAGATCTACATTGAATTTGGAGCCATGTCAGACACATTGAACATATTACACTGTCTACATTGTACTGTATGGTATTTGTTTCAGGAATGGTTGTACCCAAGCCATCGCAAGCGTCCTAGCAGTAAGAGAAAATGGAGACCAGGCACTATGAGAAGTGAGGAATTTAATGAGGATGACAAACTTGTGTATTCCCAGGCTCCCTTTGTAATGTTTGTTGTAATCTGTATACAGTACAGTATAGTACAAAATTAAGTTGGACATGTCAGACAATCTATATACAGTGTACAAATATACTGATGTTTTATTGTTTATTTGGAGGCTAGTACGTGAAATTACTTTTTGGGCAGTCCAAAAGGCAAATCTGAGAAGGGCAATGGCACCTGATTTAACAGATATACAGTTGGAGGAAGGACAAAGGAACGTGTGCCCATTGCAGTTGATGAAGGGGGGCACTGGAGGCACTGCATGAGGGGGCAGAAAGTTACATGTTGGGGTTGATGGAGTATGCTAACTTGTTGGCAATTCATGCCCATAGGTTCACTTTACAGCCCCGGGACATTCAGCTAGCAAGGAGAATAAGGGGAGAGCTGGACTGGGATATCAAGGACTACACAGATAAGGTTGTGTTGTCCAGGTGGAAAGTCCAACAGTTATTTGGTTAACATTGTGTAAATAAAGATGGATACATGTAAATAAAACTATGAAAAGAATGAATGTTGCTTTTATGTCATGTCAAACGAGTCAAACAGTACATAGAAAATAGCACAGGTTGTAAAAGATAGTAATTAAACATATGTCCAACATGTCAGACAGAATGCTTTTTCTTTGTATATAGTAAACAATAGGTAACAATGAAGCCACATGCAAAGGACGCTATTTCCTAATTTGCAGTGGGTCACACTCTTATTCAAACTTTAAATCAAAGGAAGCCACAACTCAAAGTAAATCCTAATTTGAAGTTTCTTCAAAAGTTTGAATTACAGGTACAACTGTAATTCGAAAATCTGCTTAATTCAAAGGGAAAAGCTTGCATTTATGCACTTGGAATTAACCGGATCTAACCTGTAATTGTGTTTTTCGTACTTTCTCGTGTTCCTGCTGATACCAGATGTAACGTTTGCAGCAACTTTGCGGGTACACTGTTCAGCCTGTAAATCCTGTTAACTTGAGCTATGCTTGTGGATTCTCCAGCGTCATGACCATACTTTTCTTTGCCATTCCTGAAAATGAAAAGACGTGCTTTTATGATAAACTCATGATACTGCTCAAAGATTATAGTAACACATCTAAATGTCTACGAATTGGAAGTATATTTCTCGGGAGAAACAGCCAGTCTCATGAATTCCAAGCAACCAAGTTTGTTTAAGAACATATTCGAAAGACCCCTGGTTATCCACTAATTGAACGGTGTTGAGATCGTATCTTTAAATTGTTAATATATCCTGCCTTCTATGTAAAACTTATTTTACACCTGTTATGCAAGAAAGAACTTACTAAACGGGAATAAGCGGGAGATTTTTCAATTAAATGCGAAGAACATGCCATCAAGGGTCTGTATCACCATTTAAAACATTTTACGTATTTGTTAAAGCACGATAATTGGTGCTTTATTAGCTTTGAAAGCAATCGAGACCGAAGGTCGAGATTGCCTTTAAAAGCTAATAAAGCACCAATTAGAGTGGCTTTAACAGATTTAAAGCACGTCAAAAAGACAATAGAATTGTCGCAATAGTGCTTTAAATGCAAAATCAATTATGCAAAGTGACACTGCCATTAAAACGTCATTTGGGGAAACATTCAATTGACTGCCGGAAGTTGTCTTTGTAAACAAACTGCCAACGTCTGTTCAGCAAAGTAATTATATATTTCTTATGTTGATGTAAAGAAATTAGATCTCGGTATTGCGCACTTAAATAATAATTTCATGTGGATAATTGAAGCTGTGATAAGACCAAGGCATGTACAAAACATAAAGTGTCTTATTTTAGATATTTTGAGTTTTCACTTGCAAGCTGCTATCTGTATTTAACAACACATTTTGACTTGCAGTATGTCTCAATAATTATAATTTTGTTCACTAAAAAGGGCTATGATATTAAATTTGGTTCACTAAAACAAACTGAAATAATCATGGCACATAAACACACTGCCTGTACAGCATATTTGAATGCTTTTTTTCCGGGAATATGTAGACTACATATTTAAAGAAATGCAATGTCGTGAAAGTGCTTTGCATGCAGGTCCTTGCTGTGTGACATCATCTTAAAAGTCAGATTTTGCGCTAGCCTCTTAACTTTCGGCATCTACATTCGAGATAAAATTAAATGAATAATCTTACTATAAATCAGTCTGCAAAATTTATGAAAATGGTTTCTACTTCCAAAATCATTTCCCCATTTACATGGTGCATCAAAGTCAATCTTTTTTGGCGCAATGAATAGGTAATATGTTGACGAATGTTTCTTTCCGACACACACTTCTGACATTAATTGAGCTCATCACTGGAATTTTAACGATGAAGTTGTGGGTCGCATTGTTGCAGACACCAAAATTGGAATTTTCTATCTCAAACTGTAGTAAATAGACAATGACAATCGAGTTTCCTTGAATTCGAACTCAATATTAGCTGAATCAGCTGAATCAGTTCAATTGGCTAAATTAGTTCAATTAGCTTAATTTGAAAATTTTTTTTTTTTGAGCTACAGATAGAAACTTTGCTACCAAAAGTAATGTACTGGTAACTATTCTTATAAATAAAACTACAAGGAGACTTTAAAATAAATATAATGCATGGTTACATGACTATGAGGATTAGTTTGAAAAATAACAAGTACTTAGATTGCCATGTATAATTGCATTTGAATTTGGACTAATTTGTAAGGGAAATGTTGCATGCCGAACAACAAGTATATCATGACCGCTAGGACTTATTTTGGTGCAATGCTGAATGAGGTAAAAAGGAAATTAGTTGAACACATCACATTCAGTTAGTGTACTTCCAACGCTGAGGAACACTTTGCACCAAAATACGATGAAAAAATATTTAACGCAAATTAAGTGACTTTGATAGAAATGAAAAGTAATTTTCTACTCTACTCTAAACAGTTGATCATTATGAAAACAACCTATTCTTAGTGTTATGTAGGAAATAGGTGTCAGAATTTTAAAATTAAATTTGAAAATTAATCCATCAAACAGAAATTGACAATAGGAGTTAATCATCAAAGCAAACAACATGCAACGACAACATGAAACTCAAATTTCCAAGCATCTAACAGCAGAATTCAATTATGATTAGGATGTTGATAATTATTTCTTTCAGGAAATATAAGCTTAAAGCAACTCTCTCTTAAAGAAAATACTAAATTGTGCAGAGTGATGTACGTCTGTAATGGAAAACATTTGGAATGAAACATTTCTTAGTTTATTTTATACTGATGGTTTTGTGTGGGTTTTGCCTCAGAAGATACTGGTAAAAATCTATAGAAAATTATATTTGTGATCTGTGCTGTTTGTCGTTTGTTATGTCGTAGCATACATTAACAATTCTCAGACATGGGTGGATTTTACAAAGATAACTGATTCAACAGAAACAATTTTACTACCTTACATCGGTCGCTCAATAAAAGTCGTGCTATTCGGATTTTTCACGATAAACGCTTCTGTCAGATTATCTGACAGATCTTCATACAGGGAAGAGCAAAAAAAAATCGTCAAAAATTGCCCCCAGTGGCGTTGGAACCCAGGACCTCTGGATCATGAGGCAATGATCTGCCAACTGTGCTAAATCACTATTTGGTTGTCTGTGTGAATCATTGAGGCCTTTATAAAGTCATGCTCTATTGATTCTAGAAATGAAGAAAGTCCAACATGTGAAGTGGTGCATGAAACAAACAAAGCTCACTTTAGAAATCTCCTACCCAACAGATTCCTCCTTAGCTCAGTTGATAAGGCATTGGTGTGATGATCCAGAGGTCCTGGGTTCCAACCCCACCGGGCACAGTTTTTGACAAGGAGTCTTTGGCCACGACCTGATTTCGTACATATGATCCACAAAACAAAAATATCAAGGAGTGTATAATTTCAATTTGATGGCCTGTTGCCTGCGAGGTCACGAAGTGAGTTTGAATCCAGCTCGAATCGAACATCAGAAAACTCAGAAAACTTGGAAAAAATAGATCTAGATGTATGTCAGAATACTCAGAATAATTTGATAAATATCTAAACTTGGAAAAATTAGATCTAGATTTAAAATTGCCACAAAAGGTTCCTTCCACCATAACTGGAAGTTTTAGTATTTCTGAGTTTCCCTGTATTTGTTTCATTCTCACCTAGCATGGGTTCAATCTAATCTTTCATACACGCTATTTGTGTGCAATACTATTTTTCATCTAGTGTGTTTTTTCCCGATTATTTTGGGCAAAAATCCGTCTGTAAGGTGCATCTATGTGTCACCAAATAATACAATAAAAACCATCGCATCGAGTGATTCTGGTGGACTTTTGAGTAACGCTGTAGATGTTCGGAAGCTCAACCTTTCGACAGCGATGGCCAAACATTGCAGTCAGTCGCCCTGTAGTGTGAGCTGACGCATGATCACCAAGCAAGCTGGTTTTCCTACTTAAGCTAATTCGAATTCGTCAAAGTAGTGCAATGTAAAATATTACTGCAGGTACTCGTGTTTTTCCTATTTTGGTTTTGAAATTACGTGAATTCTTCTAATTTGTTGAATTAGACAAGTGCTTCATGGATACTGGAATCTATTATCTATGAATAGTAATTTGTCTACACATAATGTATTTAGCTATCTATGG
>JBCAUG010719478.1:0-12664 GCA_038406175.1 Haplosyllis leylae | reverse complement strand
TTTCAGACCAAGGGTTTGAATTTTTTTGGGAAAACACAGAGTGCTTAACCCCCCCCCCCCCCCCCCGCCGGCCCCCAGGTTTGGTCACTGTCGTGTTTCGGGCTGTTATCGAATGTTTCGCCCAATTTGTAATTTGTACATCTCTTTAACAATGGAACAGAATACATGTACAATACAGTAAAATTAGAACAGAGTACCCGAACACAAAAGAGTGAAATTAATCGTGTATGAATTCGTGCTAGACTTTGAATGCGACCTTTAGTATTTCCAAATTTCTCAAATCCACATACCCATCGTCCTGGTGTCATAATCACACAACTCTGATTCGTGTTTGGCACAATTAGGCAAAAAAGTGATGGCCTTCGTGTACTCTTCCAGTAATTTTAAAATAGGTAATTCCACATGAGAAATTCATTTTCTTTTTGCGTTTGATAAAAAATATGTGAAATATGATCACCCCCACATTGACGATCATATTTTTTTTTTGCGTTTTGCACAAACAACAGAACGAATTCTACTGCTTAAGTGAGTGACAATCCCAAGTGTTACGAATAAAGATTTGACCATAGATCATTGCACAGTTTGACTTGGCACTACGTGAGATATCATCATAAAAGATAGTGTATTGCAGAGGTGAGGATCTATGTGAGGGTAAAACTGCATTTTTCGTTCATCACACACTGCAGTTCTTTAAGTCCTCGTGGTTTGTTTTTGGTAGAAATATTTTCTAAGCAGCTCGTTTAAATTTTATTATTGTCATTAAGTAAGGTTATGATGAAGGACCGGAAATGTTCACCTGGAGATTACTGTGATTGTGACAAGCGCCTAAAAATACTTGTTTAAGTGTCAGTCGTGGAAATGTATGCTCCAATCATTTCGATCATACGTGACCAGTTTGACAAAAATTTATTTTGTAAACAAACACCAAATGATTCGTGTTGGATTTCTACTTTCAATTTTTATATTTGATAATTTATTAATGACTCTAAATGGGTTTTGAACGCTTCATTCCTTTTTATGAATTTTCTAACATACATGTATTTGGAAACTATGACTAGACGTCAAATCTAAAACTTTCAGGAGAATCTTAATTTATTGTCGGGGTTGGGAGTATCAGTAAAGAATACATCAGATGAGTATCAGTCCACCCTTCTGTTAATTCTGGAAAGTTGAACTCAGGTTTGCATAAGGATATTTGGTTGGAATAGATACATCGACAAAATACTTATTAAACCACAAAGAATCAAATAAAAGTATGAAAATCAATCACAGGTGGAATTTTATTGCGCAGTTTTCTCAGAATTTTTTTATCTCTGAATCTACCCCTCTCTGGATCCGCCGCCCTAGAAAAGCTATTTTACTTGTGCACAGAGGGTTGAACTTGAACAACATGTAAGAAAGTCTGATTCATAGCCGGCCTTTCATACTCCCTCATCCATGATCATACGCTGACGAGTCAAATTACGTGATTACGCACTGTTTCAAATTTCAGTGAACCTCATTTTAGGGAAAACTTTAAATTTCATAAATTTCAGAAACCATCCAATTCTGTGTATATTAAATCTCTAGGTTGAGGATAAATTAAAACATGCCATATTTCGATCAGTAATATAAAGAAGGATTTGCGTTTGCAGAAAGAGAGACAAATTTTATTCTTTATAAATGTGGTTGATATTGTTCATCCCTAAAATTCTCTCATGACTACAATGCGCTTCATTGAATACAAAATAAATAAAGAATGAAACCAGAGATGATATCACAACTTCATATTTTCTTTCCAAGCTCAGAGAGAAAACGTAGATTTTCTGAACAGAAAAGAATTTTCTGGAGTCAAAAGAAAGTTGGGTTCACACGACATTCTTTTAGTTGGGCTTTGTCACTTTGCCTTTTCTTCGCAGTGAAAGGTTCAAAATAACGTTTTCGATCCTGTGGTTTCTTTGGGATGGTGGCTTGTGTAAAAAGAGCTCTTTGAGTTTCGTGCTTCGTTGCCCATATCAGACAGCCAAAATATACTAGCTGTTGTAAAAGGACATCTATGAATAGATTTAATCTCAGATCATGTTTGGCCCCCTGATCCGCAGCTGTGACAAATCCTCCTTAATTGTAGAAAGCCCGTAGATGGATTAAGGTTTCGTGGCATTTCAACTTTTAAGTCCAAATTTTGATAATATCTAGTTAATAGCTTTGAAATTATGAAATAGCTGTCATGTCATGGACGTGATTATTATCTGTGCATAATTTATGTTCCCTAAATATAGCTTGGGTTGTTATAATTGCAGGTTTTCAAAAGCTTAGTGTGTAAATTTTAATAGCTGTCTTCTATAATGATATAATTTCAGTACATAGGCAAGTCGTCTTATAAATGATGTAGAACAGTAAAAGAAGCCACCGAGAAAGATTTTGCTGTTTTGGGATTTTCTGATTGGAAGATCGAGTGAGTTCGCAACCGACGAGGAAAATGTAGTCTTTTTTTAATTACTATGAAACAAAATTATTTTTACCAAGCATATTTTTTGTATTTTTGATACCTTTTTGCCCATAACAGGCATTTCGGAAAACTATTACCCTGTTGCACGTGGTCGTAAAAATGGGAGACTGTCACCGTACGCCATCTATAGGAAAGCCATCCCAGTCTACTTTTACCACCGTCTCCATTTGCAGCACAAAATGTTTCTTTTTCAGAGGGCGATTTTAAAAAAGATTAAAAAATCATCGCTTTTATTTTAAACTGGGCCGTTAGCACCAAATATCAATTTTGGGTGAATTGCTAATTGTCTATTAACTGAGCAACTGATTCACACGCAATTTCAATACAAAAAAGAGTAATTATTTTCTGGAAATGAGAATGAATAGAAAATGAAACAAGATACTGCGCAATAATTTAGACAACTCAACTCATGTCTTAAAGAAATAATCAGGTCTACGGTATTCCTGACATATAGAAACTTATGGACTTTTTTGTCGTTTTTAGGCCTTTGAAAGCCTTGCGAAATAAAAGATACCAGAAAAACTTCATTGTAGAGAAGCTGGCCATCTTCTGTCAACACAGACGCATTGTCAACCAGGATCTCTCCCTTAGTGGTGTTTATGAGTTTAACTACTGAGAGAATGGATACATGGCAATAGAATTGGACTTTGGAGCCATAATCTCGCGATGTTGGATCTCAATCTAGGCTATATTGTCTCTGCGTTGTGTGCATTGGAAGGTTCATTGTTTATGCTAATCGGAGTGGGTAATCTGCACATCGTTCGCTGATACGTTTCCAAGTACGCTACGATGTTCACAGTTTACAATAAAAGACACTACGTTATTTGTTAACATTCAAACATCTGTGGGAGTGACCAGTGTTTTTCATTCGAATAAAATATACAGTGATACAGATGCAGCAGTGAGCTTCCCATCGTACTACGTAACGCATTCGATAGTCATGATTGAAGCCTTTTGTTGAAAACAATGGGAGCTACTCTATGTTGAACAAAAAGTAGCGGAAAATCAGCTGATACAGAAGCTGTGTGGGATCCAGATTGCTTTCTGAAGTAGCAGACTCATGTTCCAGTCCTCTGATGTCACAGCTTCAGGTCTACAAGAAGCTGGTGTCATGTTCTCTCCTCAGTTTCGTTTACAAATGTCAAGGACATTTGTCAGTTAACTTGTGAGAGCCAGGACAAAAATATTTCTTCCCCAAAAATAATCTTCAAAGAAGTTGGCCGTGATGCGATCCAAACATTCAATCCAAACATTCAATGTACATGCGATTTAGTTTATTGTTGAGAATTATGTTAAAGTAAAATGATAAATGCAACTTGAAAAAAAGAAAAAAAAAACGCTTGTCACTTTTCATAGAAATTCAGAATATGACTCGAATCTAACAATGGGGAAAGACCTGTGCAGCAGTGAGTATTTTTGTTAGACCTTGAATACAGACCCCATAAAAAGAAAGTTGAATTTTTGCATCTGCAGCAGTATGTATTTTAAATAGGAGACATCAAACTGTCATCAAGCAGCCCAAGAAATATTTTTTGTAAAACAAAACTTTGGCAAAAGAAGTTGTTGGTCTTCTGATGACACAGCAACCCATATCTCACAAAACTTGTGAGTAGGACGATATTTTGGACTGAAGTAGGCACCGCTAGTGCTTAAGATCTGCCTTTGAAGTGGTCCATGGATGAGAAGAAAATGGTGATAACAAAAAGAAGAGCAGATTCATTGATTTTTCCTTCTTCACGTGTGAAGATTTGGAATCTTTTAGTTAGCGATGCTGAATCATTCTCTTTTCTCGACATTCCCCACCCATCCCCCCACCAAACAACAGCAAACATAAATTTTAATAACAAGAACAAGCAAAACCGTCAACAAATAAAATTTGGTCATTTGCCCAGTTTCTTATGAATTTTGTAGCGTTAGCTTCGTCGCCTCATGGGATCTGCTTGAGGTTTTGCAGGAATAAACACAGGTTTGATTTCCTAATTATAGATGCTAATCACCCTCCAGGCTGATTCTTTGATCTTCTCGTTAAGTTCTGCTAAGATAGCCATGTAATGGTAAACATGTTACTCTATGCTGATTAAACATCAATATTTGGCCTCATTCATGAGTAATCTTTCTGATCAGTATTTGGGTCAGTGCGTCTTTTTATCTTTTTTAAGTCCTGTTTACACCTGCAAGTAATAACTTATCACATAATCAAGTCTCTGGAAAACTGATTTAGAAAATTTTTTATTTGCTGAAGCATTGGCCACCATATTTTTTAAATCCAGTATTCTGTTAATTTTCCGTAGTTAGCAAAAGTCTTCTTGCAAAAACAACGGCATTAATGAAGGATGTGTACCGACAGTTCTTGTTATATGAAGGTACACGTACAACAGAGATTGAAAAAACTTCAATAAAGATGCAAAACCTGCTGGTCTAGTCGCTGTTGTTTTGTTCTCAATTTGAATACTATTTCGACGCTAGGATTGTTTGTTCTACCAAATGTTAAACAGCATGGTTCTTAATTTTTTTCATTCAACATTGGACTAGTAAAGACTTGGTTCGCTCCATAGAGTACTTCATACAATTAGCAATGTAATCTACCTTGCACGTATTGACGTTAAAAAGTTTACCTTGGAATACACAGATCAATAGTTGACTTGCCAATCAGAACTTTGATCACTTCACCTCACTCATGCAGCTCCAGGTAACTTTCTCACACTGTAGATATTTGTATTACCACTCAGATACAGATCAAGGCTTAAATCATTCAGATGACTGCTTAATCACCCAAGATCACGGCTCAATCACTTCCAATCAATGATCCATCAGCTCAGATGGGTGATCAATCACAGAGATCACACCCACTTTGCAGCGGGATAGAATGTCAGGTAATTAGTGACAATCTTATCTTGTTTTTGCTTTCATGGAGAGGATGTTCACTTGAATTAGGTCAGATGCAATCAGGGTGTTGATCCAGGGCCTGAGTGATTAACAGTGATGTTCTCTTAATCTTATTAACACGGCTCATCTGGACGAGATCTTTACTCTTATCCTACGATCAAATGTAATGTACATCTCGTATTTTTCTGGGAATTATCGCTGTGCTGTTACGAGATAAGAAGACATTTACTCTAATCATTACAACCTTCCTGTTTGTTCCCTTGTTAAAAGCAAGAAAATCCCGCCATCAGAAATGTTTGCTTTTTCTCATACAGCTTCAAGGGCATTCCGCAACTCCCATGGAGACTGTAACCAATATTTACTAATTATTGGCAACATAATCATTTGTTTGCTATCATAAATCCTGCTCTTAATATTACATCAAGGAGCTGCAGTACTTCTGAGTCGAGTGTTCTTGGCAAACCTGATCAAAGTATGATGAGCTCCCTGCGTCCTTGCCAAGAATTCCGCAATAATGGTTCATAAATAAGTCCCGCAGTGTATGCATTTCTCAAGGTGCTCGAAGTGAAGTTTGCTACATTAAACTAAGCATTTGATGGGGGTTTGATGTTCCTGTTTGTGTGTTTATTGACTTTAATTGTGTAGCAGCTTCGGGGCAAGTAATGTTAGCATACTTCTAGGAAACTATTAAACCTATCTGTCAATATAGCTTAAAGTGGTCTGGCCAGATAAAATTGAGCGCTTTGAAGCAAAAACAAGGTACATCTCAGTTCGACATCTCGATAGATCAAATGGTAGGACAATTTTGTCAAACTTGAAAGGAGTTGTTCATTAATCTGGACTCAAAAGTGAGTTATGCTCTAATTAAGTGTACACAACAAACCCACAAAATAGCGCAGACCAAAAAATCACGACGATTCAGAGAACATTGAACGCAGTTCTGGTGGAAAATATCCGTAATCTACATTGTTAACCGCAGTCTACACACATTCACAAAAATGAGCAATTCCTCACCGAAACCCAATACATTAGTAAAGAATATTGCAGACAAAGAATGCAAAAGTTGATGTAATCAAGATCAGCTTGTGGATCAGTAATCACCTGGCCCATCACAGAGACTGCTCTTTGACAGGATAAATACTCAAATATTCCTGGAGGTTCCTCGATGCAAGTGCCAGGAACAAGTGTCTGTTTGAAGTCTGCACTCCCTATGTTTATTGTTACAGCTTATATCACCAATGCAGTCTGCTTAGTAAATACATTTCTGCCCAGAAGTCTTTCTTCTCTGCATTAAAGGAGTCACATTTCTAGGCATCCAAGAAGTTTTGTCTGCAGGGCTTTGTGTCAGATAGAGATGCAGAAGATGGTGTTGTTAGACCTTTCAACTTCATACTGTTTTTACCACGAGGTTTGAGTGCATTTTCTGGATTTTGTAATTCCGACTAGTTTCAATGATCCTGATTTATTTCCGAAATTACATCATTAGGTTCTTGACATAATTTACATTGTGGGCCTTTGATATCTCCAAGGCTGCCCTAAGACCTTGATTTTATGTTTTAATATTAGGCAGCCAAGCCGTCTTCCTCTCATTAAACATTCTCAAAGAATGTTTTACGATTCGGCACCAATGAATTTATTACCTTGCGAATTAGCTCATAAACACCAAATCCAGGTTGATTAGTGGAGGTATCCAGCAGATTGTTTGAAAGAGGGATTTAACTGAACGGATAAAAGGCATTTTTTCCTTTATGAATTCGCTAACACTGCGCAACTCAGCAGGTGTCCAGCTGCAGTCGTATACGACAGGAATGTGGATTTCGTTCATTCGTATATATATACCAATACAAAATAGGATCAAACCTACAAAAACTTCCCTGGTTGGTTTTCTCAGACGACCTATCTGATTTGCTTGAAACACGCAAGGACAACGAAATAGTCATTGAAACACGTGTGAAATACGTAAAATGCTTCACACATTTTTGTGAATTTAAAGCTTCAGCACAGTTCTTCACACAGACCATCTCTAATACAAAGTTACATGCGCCCCACACATCAAATTGCACATAGGCTTAATAATGTAATAGGCGATATTATTTATTAACGGTATCACACCTAACAACCCGCTGTGTTAACCTCTTCATCTGCTACTGTAACCAACTTCAAAGGTACCGAAGCGAAACATTTCCAGGAAGATGATGAGTACGCTCATGTAGTAATATGCTTTTAATTTTCCTGGATGTGGTCACGAGAGACGGGTTTACTCTGGCATTGCTTATTATTGATTTGACGGTCATTATAAAATCATTACATGATAGCAGTAGGAGGTGTAAAAGAACGCAAAGTGTGGGGCACCTGTTTATTAAGGATGAAAGGCATCAGTAAGTAGCCAATGCTTGGAAGTGGTCACACTTGGGACACCAGTGTCAGATGATGCTGGCCATGGAAATTCCAGGAAGTCCCACCTCGGCTTCTTGTGTGAAGTGGTATCAACATTATGATTGCAGCTGAAGTTTGCGTATCAATATTTTGATTCACTTGATAAGATCAAGAACACGCTTTTGCAATGTCGCTGGTATCTTCTACTACTGCCGCGAAATCTGTGTAGTCCCAAGAAATTTACCTAGAGAGGTTGGGCACTTGTAAATATTGACAAACACCAGAAGAGGCTTGCCACTCCAGATTTGTAATGATACATGTGAGAAACTTGCCCAGGAATTTGTTTGACAAGGGAGCTCCTTTGATGTTTTCTTAGAGTCATCTTACCCCAAAATGGGCTGTAATGCTGGATAATACTATGGTGACTATGTGTATATTTTGACTATTGTGATGAAAACGTCCAATTAAAAACAAAACTGGATCCTTTGTGACTGCATTGTGGCACCACACTGGTATTTAGAGCCCAAATCCACCTCGGACTATCCAGATCATCCAGATGACAAAACTGGTCCAGTTACAAGGGAACTGTGGGAGCTTTTATTACAAACAGTATTATTTCTTAACAAATACCCATATGTCCTTTTGAAATGTTTTTCCGGTGAAGTTTGACACAATATTTTTATTTCACAGTACTTTACGGGATGAAAAAAATGTTTCCTCGTTGCCATGTTTTGACAGTACAGAAAATACAAGCAGTAGAGGACACTGTACACGTGAACACTTTTTGATTTAAAAGCGTCTGGTTCTTTAGCATCCATGAGTCACATTGCAGAGCCACTTAACAGAACCAAGGAATGGAGATCAATTTGACATTGTTATAATCTCTCCATCTTTCCCAGATGGCGGACCGTATTGTGATGACCAGATATACTTTGGTTCAGATAAATGTGTGTACTATGTATCCTAGAACGTGTACAATTTGTATCCATGGGTTGTAAATAACAATTTTCCCGACTTTGGCAATGTTGCTCACTGGCCTTGAGAAAGTTCAATCCTGTTGTCCATTGGAATTTCTCAAAATCCAATCGCTTCGTGATCAGTTGAATCAAGCACCACAAAACATCCGTACTTGATGAATTTTAAGGGCTTTCAAAAAGGAGAAGGGTGTTTAAAAAGAAGAAGGATTTCTTATATTTCATACCATTTTCAAAATAGTTTATTTGCTTGTCTTCAAAAATGTAATCATAGTGGCTATGGTTGCAGTTCAATCTGAGACCATCCATTCAGAAGCAATAAATGTAGACGTGGTAAAGTAAAACTTAAAGCCATGAATTTATTACATTCTGGGGGGATTTTGAAAATTTAGTAAGGCATTGGACGAGAAAGGATCCCTGGTCACTTAATCTTTTGTAAATAGACAAGAAAGTGGAATTTTGTTATTAGAGACCAGTGCCCAAGTGACAGCGTGTCCAAATAGGCTATGATTAATGAGCAGGGAAACTTTTGATCCATTACTGTCGTGCCCTTACCTTTCCCTCGTGAAGATGGACACATTGTTTAAAATTTAATACTTTGGATGTTAATGCCACATGTCAAGCACTCGCAAAAGCGTTCGTTCCATCGTAACAGGTATGTATTTTGATACCTAAAGAATTTGAGTGGTAGGATGACATCAAAGAAACTATCCTACTGTCCCAGCCATGTACATCAATATCTGTAATGACTGCATTCACGGCCAGTTTCGTTTTAGATGTTATTTTGTAGGATATTATTTGTGGATAAATTGTTTGACAGGTAATATTTTTTATGTTCTTTAAGCTTTTGTCAGAAAGTCTACGTCGGCGGAACTGAGCAAACAGGCACCCAACACAATTGACACAACTTATTCATTCCGCTGTTGTCGTTTTGGGAAAGGCAACAGGCTTCAGTTTGAGTATGAGTCGGGATTTTGCGCAAATGAGGTTTGATATGAGCCAGCCCTATGTCATGATTGATTCTGGAGGAGAGACACGGCCAATCACAATGTACATAATCATTGGGACATATATCTATTAGATATATGGTAGCATACATGGTCATCGGGGCATATGTGGGCATACATAGTCATGGGGTGTATGTAGGCATACATGGTAATAGGGATGTATTGGTGTGTGCATGGCCAAATGGATGTATGTGAACAAAGTGGTGTTAGAAGGTACAAGTGCCATACAAAGGGAGCAAAAAGGTGGTGCAAGGGACTAGAAAGTGGATGCTAAGGGGCACAATGATGTTTTAGAGGGTGGTGTGGGAGAAATTGGATTTTTTGAGGCTGTTGCTACCAAACAAACTGAAATGCCAGAGAAAATCTTAACCAATCAGATTGCAGAAGGGTTGTGCATGAGGATCACAAGGGGGTACATAGTTCACTATTTCATATTTTATCACAATGCCACAGTGTAATCACCATGTATCACGTAGGGAAGGCAGAACAACTATGACTAGTTGACTAGTCAGATAAATCAGCCACTAGTCAACTACAGTTTTGGTAGTCAACTAGCTAGCATAAAAAAAGTTATTACTAATAAAAATTCTAGCAAAAGTATAAGCAAAGAAAATGAAATTAGAATAAATTAAACTCTGACTAAATGTATTGTTAAGCTCTGTGGTAGCTGTGGTGCTGATTTAGCCATCAGGGATGTCATTAATTTTCAAAATTGGTGGCCCATCTGGGGGTAGTGACTGACAATGTCAGGTGGCCCAGATCAAATTCAGCTCAAAACAAAAAAAATCATAAATAAGCCCTCTGATTCATATTTTGAAACATTTCGATTGTTTTCATTACTAAATTGAATCATTGGACTTTGGTTGCCAATCCAGGCCATTAGAATGCCAAATTAGGTGGCCTGAAGGTCAAATCAGGTGGCCACAGGCCAATGGTCTGTTGCTAATGACATGCCTAAGTTAGCTGTATTCCAAAATACTGATAATTCGAATGAAAATGCCATTGTTGGCCTGTGGTTCACATATTTCTATTTTACATCTGATTGCCAATTAGTCGACTAATAGTTGACTAATGCTGTCCGACTAGTCAATGAATTAAATTTGATAGTCGTACCTTCCCTAGTATCATGCTCCTTGTTATAGGTAAGTCGGTTTACCCCTCTCGGAATTCACCACTGCATCTACATCAATATCATTGCAATAAACTCTTTAATTCTCCCTTCCTGTGAATCATATTTAAATTTAAATTGCATACTGTGCAACAGAATCATGAACTCCTGGCTCAGAATCATGCTACGCTATTGCTCTAGATGTATATATCTCAAGAAATATTTTTCTGGACAAAATTTGGGGAATGAGCTTTATCATTTTAAATCAGAGCCAAATATGAGTTAAAATGTGCATGAACTGTGTAGACCCTGGTCCTTTAAACCCTTTAAGATTTAGTATAAAAGCACAGAATTTTTTCTTGCCAACCTTTTGGGATTTGGATCTACTAGACAATACATTAAGTAAATAACATCTTTCAGGAAGGAATATGGTTGGTTTTACATTGATCCAGTCTGTTTCTTCTGATTTGGTTCCAAGACATCAGATTTTTACACTGTATGTAGTTTGCTGTTCTACATAAATAATGAAACATTTTGTTCTGGAAATGGTGTGGGGCTTCGATCCCTTCCAGGCAAAGTGTATTTCTGTAATTTTTCTCTAAAATATAGCAAAATCCCATTAAAATATGTCTTCTTTTTTAAGTCTTTTTGTAGAGAGTTGATGAAACACATGGTTAGTTGTGTGTGTAGAATGCTTGATCCAGATGAATTTCTTTTTTGTCAACTGTAGATAAAATATTGTAAAAGCCTTGGTTTGTTTCTGCCCAGTTTCCCAGCACTGCTCAAGTTAAGGTTCCTCTGGCCCTATGCTATTACCCAAACACAGGCAATTATTTGTTCTACCAGCCATGTTGCCTAAACTGATCCCGGTGCAGACTGCCAGATGTAACCCTGAGATCTGAAACATTAGTTCCTCCAAATTCGTGCTGTGACGATAATTAGACCATTGTAATTTAAAAGTATGTTCTGAATTTTCACATCTCTATGAGTATCATGCAGGTGGAGCACAAAGGTAGTGCAAGGGAATGGAAAGGGATACAAGGGGTGTCAAGGGACATAAGAGTGCAGGGTGCCACAGCACAGGGAAAAACTGGAAAACAAAGAATTTGGATGTTCACTTTTCCAGACAGGGAAAACACAGGAAATTTGCCCAGAAATATTAAAAATATAATTTTACACAGGGAATTTACCTCCAACACAGGGGAAAATTTTGAAGTGTCAAAAATTAAAGGCTGTGCCAGGGTTGTAGTGGAATGTAGCTACAATCTTTTGACTTTTCAAAACTAAAATTGAGTATATAAGTGGATGACCTATTATGATTATAGTTTAGGTGATACCAGTAGTTATCTCTGTGGACAGTGGCAGTCGAATAAATGTTATATTTTGAAGCCAAAAAAACAGGGAAAACACAGGGAATTTTGTCTTGATCGGAGTGTGGCCACTCTTTTGGATGGGAAAAAAATCAGGATTTTGTGTTTATGAGGCTGTTGCTACCAAAGCACACTTATATGCCGACAAATATTATAGTTTTAAGAAACGTCTAACCAATTGTTGAACAGTTTAATATATCATGCGAAAATGCCAAATGTTGTATGTTAAGATCGAATAACGACTAAAAGTAGTGTTATGTTCGAAAAGTGTTATTGTATATAACTACCAAAATGTTATTGTTTATAACAAGTTTGAATCTATTGTCAATCATTAGGGACAGGCAATCCTTATGGAACGAGACTACTCTAAGCCTGTACGATGCACCGTCCCATTTACGGTGCAGCCATTCGCATACACATCTTGCACATCTAGGTTGAGAGCCCCACAGGGATCT
>JBCAUG010719467.1:0-12664 GCA_038406175.1 Haplosyllis leylae | reverse complement strand
AAAGATTGCAAAAGGTTGCAAAAAACTTCAATGTGCATCAATTTAGTGTGTATTTGTGAGCATGAGCATTTTTAAAGTTTCTTGCAATCACTTCATGACCACAATCATGTTGTTTGTGCTCATGCACTCACCCTCTGCTCTTGGTGCTCACACCGGCTCCCGACCCCTGAAGTTTTACAGGTTCAGAAAATTCTGAATAATGTAAAATCAGAAATTCTAACCAGAGTTCTGTCTCGGTCAGAAGTTTCTGATCTCAATTATCTCAGTTTTAGTCAAATTGATCAGAATTTAACAACGAAAGACACCAGTTTGAACTGGTGTAGACTAGTTTGTGTTCATTTACCAGAACTGTTCTATTTTCAATCACAAAAAGGCATGGTAAAAAATTAGAATCTTCCATTCTTTTTAAAATTAACTTCACGGACTATTTGGATGAATGTCCTCAAGAGACAGATCTTTCAAACGATGTCCTTTAAATTATGAAATCATTGACTAGTGTATGTGGCAGGTTGACGGAGAGTGTGCATAGTGAAGGTGATTCCGATTACTTAAACATCTATATATAGCTGATGCCATGTGAAATGTGCCACCATCCAGTCCTCATAAAATCAAATGAAATTACATAAACTTTCCTGGAGAGAATGATTTTTAGAGTAGGTGATGGGATGGATGCGATATTTCTGATATTTTGAAAGAGAAAAACTTGAAATAATCCGTCCATTGACTGTAATGGGTAAGAATGATGGTACTTGCTGATAGTCAGCCGTATGGTAACCATAATGGCAGCATCCTTTTTAAATGCTAATGATGTTTTTATTTTGATTCCTCACCTTCCAAGCTGATAGGAAGGTGGAAAATCGAAACTAAAAACATCACTAGCTGATTTGAAGATGAGGAATCAAAACAAAAACACCATTAACATTTAAACCGAATGCTTATGGTTATCATACAGCTGACCGTCAACAAGTATTGATATTTTTAGTCAGAAATTATATACTGAAGTTTCTTCAGGGCATTAATTGCAGAAATTTAAACTCATGTACCACTGGTTTCGTCTAATTTATCGAAACAAAATGACAGCTAAATTGAAAAGGTATACTTTTCGTGAAGTCTTCAATGTAAAATGAGTATTGATTGTCGGAAGAATTATTGCGTCATTTACCTGCAAAGAAATACATTGCCGTGTTTAGCGATGCAACAAGTGCAACAGCTTCGACACTACCACCTATTTCTTCCAGGAATATGACATAAAACACCCCAACAGTCCATGTTAATCCATATTGTATCGTATGACAAAGAAAGCTGGATAATGCAACAATCCAGGCATATCCAGTGTCCTTCTCTTGGGTTTGCATTGCTATTGTTTTGTCATCTGCTTGGTTTTTGATCGTCTTCATTCAGGACTGATGTTGTAAATGAAGAGGCGTAAACGCAATAATGTGCGACCAAGCATGATACGCAACCATTCATGACAGAACAAAGCAAAAAAAATGTACCAGTGCATCGAGTTACCTTGCTAGATTTTCAAACAGAAATCAATTTTCATAATTTTTTTTGTAAACTGCTTCACACTGGTTAGAACTGGTCGTAGTAAGGTTGGATCTCCCTAGTACACCGGTCATGGCTTAGAAGATCATTGTGATGCGCTTAAAATAGCTTTTCTCAGTAATAACAGCAGCAAATAAAGGTCATTGAAATGCGAAGTTTGCTCTTTGGAAGAGATTTTTTGTCACACAGCGTGAAACTCTATTCACAGCAGAGAACATTGCTTTTCAATGCATTGTGCACTAATCCCGAAAGTAACGTTATTCAATAGTGATTCTGGTGTGCATCAATCTAAAAAACGGGAGTGCATTATGCAATTTCAAATGATTCTTTTCAACGTTCCAATTATATGGGAATCATATGGGGAGGATAAGTCTATGGAGAAAATAGCTAGAATACGCCAATTGTGGTGGTCCCTAACAGATAACTTCAGAGATCACCGCAAATTGGTTTTAGGATTAACATTTTCCAATGCACGTGAATGGATGGGAAAATTGTACACAAAAGTTGTACTGCCAGTACTACTGGTACTGCAAAATAAAATAATAGTCGATCCTTAGTTGGGGGAGAAGAGGGGGGATGCTCAGTGATAGAGAAAAAACAGAAAATTATACATCTGAAAAGTATTTTCCATGCAAATGCGAACTGTTAAGCATGTGTGTGTTTGCTTGTTAAGTGAAAGTGCAGATCATTACAGGATTGTCTTTATAATTTAGCAATTACGTAAACCTCCATACTTGAGCAATGATATGGAAAAGGTACCATAAACAGCCTGTGGAAAGTTCAGTAAATTTGGCCATTTTCGAGGAGATCAGTAAATTCTATTTCAATGTTAGTCAATGGAGGACTGTTTTTCAGCTTCATTTTCAGTAAAATAACCACAAATACTGATACTTAGTTTATTTATCAGTTGTAAATTTGAAATATGGCCACGTAGCTTAGATCTCATCACGAATTCATGTGATTTTACATAGGATATGACAGAATACAATCACTAGTTAAGAATGCATGATTTGAAATATGGCAGACTTTCCATTGGAAGATTGAAACAGAATTTGCTGATCTTCTCTCAAATGGCCAACATACCACACCTGGTATATGACTATTCTTACAGACAAGGTCTCGCACCCAGTTGTCAATCCACAAACAATTGAAAACAGTGTGTTATATCCCATTGCATGCAGTCAGTAAGGACGGTCGAATAGAAGGAGTGCATGCAGCAATCCTGAAACACTGTACTCAACTATAGATCGATGCGAGACGACATCACAGCATGACAGCCGCGGGTAAAACTTAGCTGCAGAGCACCTGGAAACCCATCTTCTGGAGTAAACCATTTTGATCGATTTAGTTGTCGTCGACAGACTAAAATGTCAATCAACTCGAAACTGTAGTACAATAATTCTGTCACACCCTGTAAGAACTTTTGATTTTTGCAATTAGATCAGTAAATTATCTTCCATTGTAGTCACTACGTGAATATTTTATCATATCAATTTCAGTATTCAGCATTCATTACATAGCTTCAACAGAGTTTTGACAAATTTCTATGAAGTGCAAAAACTTTCATAAATTTCTTTCACTTAATGTGAATTTTGAAAAGAATTTAAGAAAAGTGCAATTTTTCTCGAACATTTCATTTATGAAATATATAAAAGCTATGAACATACTTGTTCAAACAATTTTATGAAATAATTCTATAATAATTCTCATTGCAGCTGATCCAATTCTGACTAAGACAAAGCCCCCAGTTAGAATTTAATAATCTATTGTCAAAATTAATCATATTAATTGATCAGTCAGAAGTTATACTTGCATGGACATTGTTTTGAATCAGTGTTTTTTCTGATATCTTAAAAATAAATAAAAAACTTACAAATAAACACTTGAAGTACAGCCACAAAGTTTTGGATCCTATCACTGATATAGATGTGCTATGAAAGGATTAATTGAATAAATGTACATGTAGAAACTAACTGAAATTCCCAATGCCCAAATTTTCTGATCTATCAAAAGCAGTCCTACTGGATGTGTCACTGGTGAACAACAATTAACTATAGGTTCAAAATGACGCTGGACCGTACATTCTGGGTCGAATTCAGTTATAGTTAATCACCTAGGCCTTGTTGATTATTAAAAATAATGCTCGAGCCCGAAGGCCCGACGATGAGCAGAAAGTTACCTTAAAAGTCTTTAACACTATTTCTGGCATTGCTTTTAATAATTCAAGAGACGAAATGATTCACCGAGCGACGGCAGAAATCTGTCAGTATCTGTGTTCAAAGCGTACAGATAAAAGAATAAGCCATTTGTCAGCGACATGTTTCCTTGAAGATTGCATTTCAGATTTGCGTAAATAAAGAAAAAGATCATATATTCATGTTGATTCCTTTATTTTAGAAAGTATATGCATAGGAATATATTTTATTTATGGTTAATCACATAACATGTAAACATGGAGTATTGTTTTATCATTAGAGGCCCTGTTTCACAGGTTACCTGGCAATTGTCGGCATATTGCGATAAGAAAACATAGAAAAATATACGCATATACAAAAGAGTATTTATATATTCCTGCATATTTGTACAATAAATACTATGCAGTTCACATTTGGCACTGTGAAAAAGTCCCGTATCCCCCGGTAAATAATGTGCAACATGTCTCAAAATATGGTTCTAACAACATGTTTCTAACAATAAAAATACATGTGTTTGTATCGACATCTTGGTTGTATCAGATATACTTGTTGAACAAAAGTTTTTTATGTAATGAGAACAATTACCCTGTGCATTTATTGCACATGTGAAAAAATACCATTTATAGTGCTACCTTTATTCTTGTAGCAGAATATACAAATGTATAAAAAACTATTAACAACAAGAATGCCTTTCAGTCAGAGGCATACCATCCGCGTAAGACATAGATCACAAAAAACATTTACAATAGACAGAAAATTAATTTCCTTTCATTTGACCTTGATATTCTGTAGCTTTAACATTGACCTTTAAATGACTTTGACTTTTAAAGTAAGTTTTAATGAAATACATGCACACAGAAGTAAAGGTTAGGTAAAATATGTCATTTTTAAATTCACCTTGACCTTGACCTAATGACATTTATACTCAAACTTCACTTAGATATGGTCACATTGTGTATACCAAAAATGAAATTCCTAGCTTTAGCAGTTCAAAAGTTATAGCCCAAACAGACACAGACAGACACACAAACAGACAGACCTGACTGAAGTTATTACCTTTCCGTATATGCGAATGGTAAAGATAACATCATTAACTAGAAATGACCGTAAAGCTAGTCATCCTTTAGATCCTCATACAGTCATGCTCTGTTGATTCCAAAAATTATCTAATCCAAGAATCGATAAAGCATAACCATACAAGGATCTAAATGTCTGAGACTTCCAGCAAAGGGACTAGCTAAGACAGTAGCATGCGGGGCATACAATTCCCATTGGCGGTAACATTTCGCTGCTGGATATTTTTTTCTTTTCTCATGAATGTGTAGAATGTACAAAATACATCTCGATTTAGGGAAAATTCAATTATTCACTGTACTGTTTTATTCAGGGACGCCCCGACAATGTCTGGCACAACAATGCCCATTCGTCAATTGCGATGTCATGTTTTATGTTCACTTCTAGTAATGAGCATCGAACACACAGTAAATACTTCTAGAAAGTCCCGGGAGTCCCATCTGATGCATATATTTTGGACACAAAATACAAATTTCACACTTTCACGTTGCTGCAGCCGTCAAACTCTCATCTCTGTAAACAAATAGTTTGAATATATTAAAAATTGAATAACAACTGTTTGAGCTCGGAGTGAGCATTGGCGGAACCAAGGGGGTCCGCCGACAGATTTTTTTTAAAATTTCTTTTCTTTCAGAAAATGTTTCTAAAGTCTGAAAAGAATTACTTGGAGAACTTTAAACAGATTGTACTTCTGATCTTTTCAAGTTGGTTCAGAAATTGTGTTGTGGACATGATACCTACACAAAAGAATGAAGACTTTCCATGGATAAAAATACGTGTTTCTTCAAAGCGGCGTGTGGTTCGAGGTAATCTGTTAAAGGTTGTTCTGATTTAATTTCCTCAATTGTTGATGTAGCACCTTTCCAACCGCCTTGCCTTACTTTGTACCACGGCCACAACATCACAATGCAGGAAATAAATATGAATAAGGCTCCAGCGTATAAAGAAGCCGGATAGTAGTGCCACTGATCGTAGATCCAACCTAAAGCACAAAAATAAATCTTAACTGACGATGTCCTGCTCTTGGTTGCTCTGTATTATGCCGAAATACTTTTAATTTGCCATAGATTTTGTTCTGAAACTCATAACATATTTTATTGTTCACTCATGAAAACGATCCAGAAGTTATATCACCGTTTGCGATCCAAAGATGATTATCACACCTGCTACTGGTCCTCCCATCAGAGTTCCTATGGCTTCAAACATCAGCAAATACCCGTACCCACTTGTTAACTGGTCAACATCTAAAATTTGAATGACTACCTGAAACACAATAATTGAACTTGCATCAAAATTGATGGAAACTGGGATCATTATACTGTAACACCTGCAAATAAATAATAGCAAGAAGTGTTTTATGATAAAGTGTGTTGCACAATAAACAGCTTTGTAACTTTAATTCCCATAAAATACTAATCATACCTGAGGTAACTGAGTTCCAAAACAACCAGTCAGGAATCCAAAACTGGCAGCACAGACCACGAGAGCTATGTAACTTTGAGCGTAAGGTGTGCATCCAATGACTGTACCCGCCAAAAAGAAGCCACCAGAATAAAGACTTATGGGTGAGAAGCACGGTAAATGTCCAAGAAATCCATACGCTACTCTTCCAATAAAGTTAGAAATTCCCATTGCAGAGAATAACAACGCTGCCTCATTTTCCTGAAATCCTAAGCTAATAGCGTAAGATGCCAGGTGAATATAGACTACAGCTAATCCAAATGTGGCGAAAATATTGTTCACACACAAGGCGAGGTAGGCACTGTTCTGGAATATGTATAAATTTAAGGCTCTTTTCGTCTTTATTAATCTTTTAATCATTGATTTACTCTTTTCAACATCGCTGTTCTGTTGGCTCGACAGTTTTTCTTGCACAAATTTCTTTTCCTCAAATTCACGTCCTCTTTCCTTGAAAGGTCTGCAACAAACACATTGTACTTTAAAAATAGTATTTACTAAATACCAAACAGGATAATAAAAATAAATTAAACTGGCAACAGGTTTAACAATCACTGTTCACTGTACACATCTCTATGTTACTTTGAAACATCTGGCTGATTGATATTGTGGAACTAATGTGTTTAATACCTGAACATTGCAGCACAAACGCAAATGTTCAAGCTGATTCCTGCTATCACCAGAATACATCCCCTCCAACCAAAGATCTCGTTGAGCAGCCTTATGATTGGAGGGAAGGTAAAAGTTCCCATTCCAATACCTGAAATAGAAATTCATAATTTGCAACAAGGAGGCAATAGTTTGGGAATTCCACTAAACATCGGTTGTTCTTTATCCAACATACCAGACACAGCCAATCCAAGGGCCAGAGACCTCTTTCTCTCAAAGTACTGTCCCACAATTGTAACACTAGGAATATATGACAGACCAAGACCAAACCCTGAAAGAGATTGGAAAATGTGTTTGCTACCATATTATAAAAGACAAGTTACTGTCAGCCGTTCAAAATGCATGCAGATAATAATGTCATTAAAAGCACAAGAATGGCTGGGCTCGCAGTTGCTTTTATTCTTTAATAACCAGCGAACCTTTGCTCCTCATTCACTTTATTGTAGCCCATGACGGAATACTATTATCATCGTATCTCACTGTATCAAGATACTATGAACATTAAGCAAGCTGGAATAAAAAAGGTTTGAACTCACTCTAAAGCAAAACCTAAGCGAACTAGAAAATGAAACAAAGCCTGCCAAATGGTCATGGTATATTGATCCGAATTGCTGAGAATTCAGGTATGATTTAGCGGAGTCAATTCGATTCAAACATTTGAAAATGTTACAAAGAATTTAAAATACCTGCTAGGATACCAAAAGTACAATAAAGGTGGATTAGGGTCGTTGCAAACGCACTGAGTGCAAGACCCGCACAACCAATGATTCCACCAACCAAAGCCACCTTCCGTGCTCCATAGACGTTGGTTATGGCACCCGCCAGTGGACCTGAAGTACATTAGATTGCAGCACCACTTCAACAAATGACCATGTGGACCTCAGCATAGTCAGGAGAGAAGAAACGTCTACCAATCATGGAAAATAGTACATTCAATTGGACTTTCTTTCTGAATCTTGAACCCCCGACATCTCATCTTGCTTCTGGATTTCTGCGTTCTTGTGCATTTTGAATTGCTGTAATGATAAAATGTAGTTGTTTTGATTAGTGAGAAAGTTTGACGAATTCATGGCCTGTTCAAAACTATTTGATGTTGACTCTCGATGTCAATATTCCCGAAAGAACTGGGGC
Organism: Haplosyllis leylae; assembly: GCA_038406175.1. NCBI lineage: Eukaryota > Metazoa > Annelida > Polychaeta > Phyllodocida > Syllidae > Haplosyllis > Haplosyllis leylae. Next base: position 4,589 of record JBCAUG010719467.1, on the reverse strand, counting down.
TGAAATTCATCTCAAATAATAAAATTATTCAACGCGTTGTTTACAATACAGACTGTAATCATTTACCGTAAACTAACAAGAAGTATGAAAAAATATTTCTAAATCATATAGGTAGGGTCCATATTACCAGATTCAACAAATTAACTTGCAAACATTACGAGAGCAAAGCTCAATGGCTGCTGTATTATGCAAAATACAAAAAAAAATTGCCTGGAGAATTAATAATTATTGTACTCAAATGAAAAGGCAACTTTACTAGCTTTACTGTTAGGTTTATAGGATCACAGTGAATTTTTCTTGTCCTTTCGTGTAGTGCCTCTGTGGTGTTTAACAAGAGGCTGGACTCAATAGAAATGATTTATTAAAGACACGCCTTTTAGTCTGACTATATATGTTCTCATGTGGAGCTTTTCAGTGAAATTTTAACAAAGATGTTTCTCCTCAAGACCTAAGTGTACTTGGAATGGACACCCCGAAAAGTTAGTAATGGTTCACTTCTGAAATACCAATTTCATTCCTAAGAAAAAGTTGTCTTATGCTATTTTATTGAACTAGTAAGGAGATTTCACAAGTCTTCTTATGCTATTTTATGGAACTATGGAGATTTTATAGACAAAATCCATTCGATTATTTTAGAACCACAGGTGGCGTTTGTAACAACGGTTAGAAAATAGTTGGCATGTTCAGCCAAAATTGTGTGGTGAGGTTAATTTGAGATGTAGAAATGGCAAAAATAAAATAAACACCACAAAACCCCAAACCCCAATGCTAAAATATCCAATGCCTGTTCAAGATGTCAACGGCACATTGCAGGTTTGCAAAACCTCTGAAGTTCAAATTTTGAATATAGATAGTAAATGACATTACCTGTGCTATAAAACATTGCAGTATTTAGTGATGATATCAAGGCAACAGCGCCACTGCTTCCTCCAATATGTTCCAAAAATATGACGTAAAACACACCAACTGTCCATACAATTCCATACTGGAAAAAATGGCTCAAGAAACTGGCAGCAACGATCAGCCACCCAAAATCGCTGTCCTTTCGTGAATACATTTTTCCTTTGTTATGCTACCTTCTCATTTTCAATTATTCAATCTTCTTTCCTGTAAGTAACAACATGAAATTGCGTCGCAGAGAAGAATCAATGTGACACAGTCGTTGCCACGCGCGTTACTAAAAGATCGTGTCTGTAGCGCAAGCATAATAAGATTGAAAAATAGCTTGTTCGGGTCGACCTGCTATTGGCGAGAACTGATCCACTCTTTTTTATTTTGCATTAATGTGCGTATCAACCGAAGGTCACACCATAGTGCATGAGTTCATTCGAATGTGAAAGTACGTATATGAGAAGACACTTGTTCTCCTTCTCAGCAGACAAATATGGGGCATTTGCGACAAGAGTTACATCGCATAGCCTTAGGGCTCGTTCACCCTGTGCGGTTTTTATGACTGCGACTGCGATTTGTTTTTGACTGACAATGGGCCACATTGGAGTTGGTGATGTTGTCGGAGTTGCACAGTGTGAACACCTGCATTGAGTCCTGTGCAACCTATTTGTTGCAACAAAAAGAATCGCAATCGCAATCAGAAAAAAAAACGCACAGTGTGAATGAGCAAGATGAGAACCCGCATCACATCATACGCATAAAAACCTTCAGAAATACAGGTCGAATTGCCTTTTCAAAACGAAGCTTTTGGTTGCAAAAAGATTGATTAGCAAAAATGTTCATTTACACTGCGTTGTTGTTGACAAGACGGTAAGATATGTGCTGAATTTGAACACAATTGAACACTGTTGAAAAAATACACAGGATGTTAACTTGTAGCATTTTCAGTTTACATATATCCCAAAAAAACATTGATGACAAAAAGAATTTCTGATACAGTTCAGAAAATTTAAGGAAACAAAGAAAGATGAGCTATGCTTTGTGGAAATCAGCTGAGAATACCAGTTGCCCATTTTCTTACAAGGTTAGCAATAAGTATTCTCTTTTAGGGGCTCTTCCGAAAATGTGGAGAGGTAACTGCGCCGAGAACTGTTCAATGCTTTGAACTAAACCGACAGAAACCTTAATGCTAAAACGAACGCACTTACCTATCATTGTTTCAAGTGTCCTCGCTAGTCTCCATTATCCTGCAATTGAGGAAATATAAAAATAATTGTTTGAGATGTGAATTATCATTCTGTTGTATTGAAAATAAACTACTTGTTTGCACTTATGTTGAAGCTGCTTTTAATTTGCAGAGAAACTCTTACAAAACAAGCTCAACATAATGGGGTTTAATCAATATGCCTTCTGCAGCAATCTGCTTGCTTAGCTTTGATGTCGATTCCTTAACTTCTCTACCAACTGGTCGATACCAATTGTACACAATTGTACACAAACAAGTACATAAGCCCAGGTGTGGATACAGGATTTTGCCAAGCGGGGAGGCTTCAGAGACCAAAGTTGTTCGACTTTTTCGTAAATAACCGCAACACAAATTTGACACATTTGTCAACCACTAATTCCTTTATCTTTGATCCCAGTTATTAAAACCTTGTGCCTAAAATACTTTGAACGTACAAAAGAATAATTTTTAACATTGAATTAATTTATTATAAATCACAAATGTAAAATAGATGTTCATTGTACAAAGCCTGAATTAAGAATGCTTTACAATTATCTATTAGTTATCACACAGAATGTTGTCCTTTAGTTTTACTTAAGATTGATAATTTATTTATGTCTATAGTTGTCTGATTACATTCTTGGAATTTCATTGTTCTCTTGGTCATATGAACAGGTACACGAGTTGAGAAACTGTACAGTGTTATTTTCTAAGTCCATTACTCGGTCAAAGGAAAGTTTGAAAAAAGAGAAAGTCTGCAATATTCTACTTGATAATTACAAAAAAAAAGAGAAATAGATGTATCCCTTACACAACTGATAATCTCTCCGAAATTGAAACCTGAAGATGACAGATATGACTACATTGTCAATATTGTGTTATTTGTAAAAACCTCGGTTGGCCAATGGAAATGGAATTGTTTGAGCAAAATGATATTTTCCTGTCAACACACACTTTTGCAAATTTGTATTTTTATCTTCCTATAGCTTAGAAATTGAAGTAGGTAAAATAAGTGAACGGAGGCTAGAATTTTTTTCGGGCATATGCTGCAAAATAGTTAAATATTAAAGATAAATTGTGTGACTGGTAACACATTTGAGTTTTTCCTATTTTGTTTTTGAAAATTCGTTGAATTCATCATCTAATTAGACAACAAAAATAATGAAATATTAAAAAGACTTTCGTGATGTTTGAACCATGGATCTACTGATCAACAGTCGGGCATGCTTACCATTACACCAAAGTGTCAGCTGTGAGTGAGGGACACCAAAAAGCTTACAATATACTTCAGTCATGCTTGACTGGTTCTGAGTTGAATTCATCTAATTCGTCTAATTGAACGACAATGATCTAATACAAAATAGGAAAAATACGATTGTTTCAGTCTAAGGTCTAAGTAAATGTCTTTCAAGGCCAAATTTTGGCTTTAAAATTGGTAAAAAATCATCACTGCATTTGTTGATATACTACTGATAAATATCCCGTAACTTAAACTGATTAAAAAATTCAAGCTGTAACTGAAAATAATTGAGGCTTAAACCTAGTACCCCTAAAATACGTAAACCCTAGTTTGCTGAGTGAAATAATGCTGGAAAATGTTTGACATTAATTATAAAAAATGCAATATTAAAGAAATAATATGAAGAGTAAAGCGAAAAAAGGGTCATAAAATTGTGAATGGTCGAAACTTAAGGTGACCCAGTCCTCCTTGATAAACATTGAGATCCTTTTCCTCCTGTTCCTATAATCGAAGTTAAGGCAAAATAGATAGATTTATGTGGTTTTGAACAGTCAATTGGTCCAAAGCAGACAAACTACATTCCTATATTTTTAGTATAAATGTTATGATTAATATATTTTGTCTTAAAATAATCAATAAAAATGTTTATTGCTACCTTGGGGACGGCCTGCCTTACACTTCTGATTCTACATATTGATTCTCATTGAGTTGAAATAACACTTTCATTTTCATTTACAAGGTAACAGTTGATAAAAAAAATTCCTTGATGAGCCGGTAACAGCTTTCATCGAGTATTGTGAGCTGTTTTTGTTCTGGTACAAAAACAGTTTGTTTCGACTTCTTGTTTAATGTTAAGAGTATCCTTTATCTATGCCTCTCTTTTAACTCCAGTTTTCAAACATAATTCGAGATATTTAAATTCATTGTCAACCTTTCACGAGGCGCCCCGAACGGGGCTCAAAATGGTCCCCGAACATAACTAATCCCTTTGATTGGGAGGGGGGGTCTTTTTCCAATCTTTCTTCCTGAGTCCAAAACTGAAAGTACTTAAGGCCTATTCTTTTGGGGTAGAGATTCTTGTGAAGTCCCAATTGCTTTTTCGGGGGGTCTAAATCTTAAAAAATCGGAAAATCTCATATATTTTGGGGGGGGGCGGTCCTTGCGCACACTTTTGTTGTGAGTCCAAAACTGACAAAATACAATATTCTGATTGAGTGGATGGGGGAGGATATA